>JBBPOM010000073.1:0-57185 GCA_038091455.1 Leccinum uliginosum
ACTGGACCCGCACGCCTCCCGCCTGACCTTTCCTTGTGCCGGGCCAGGCACCCCGGCCGTGCTTTGCCGGACATCCCCGCGGCCGGTTTGATTTAACATAAATTTTTCCGATTATCTGTACATAGTGCAGGCGAGTGCCCGAAAAGTTCCGTATGGAAAGCCGCGGCCCGAGGTCCGTGCCTCGATATTCTTGCCCGCACTACCCGTGGAAATTCCTCCCTTTTCTCCCTCTCCATCTCTCCTTCGAGCAGGAAGCCTCTTCCTCGTGGCACCCCAGCGCCCTCGTATTGCCGTAGTCGCCTCTACAAGACTGGCCAACTCCCAAATTGGTAGCTGAACCCTAAACGAACTCGGATGATGGGCAGCGATCGAGGTAGCAGCAGCCCCTTAACGAAACCGTTAGCTCCCTTTCCTGCCCCTACTCGTGCTTTACATCGCTTTCCCGACCCTGATCCTCGGAGAGGGATGTCCCGATGGATAAGCAAGCAGGCATGACCATCGGAGTGTCCTCCTTCGCACACGCGGCACACAAGACAAAGAACTATGGCCTTCGGGCGTAGTCTGGCACAGTACTTGTGATTCTTCTGCCGTCCGTCTCGCGTTCTGAGCGATGTACTGAGGGGATGGCGCTCACGGGGCCACATTCCTACATCCAAACTCAAGCAAGCCCGTGTTATCTCGAGTTCTAACCGCTTTCCGCACATTCTATACTTATTTCCTTCTTCAACACAACGTCAAGGAGGTCAATCTTGTACTCTTTGAGTCCATGCTCAAAGACCGCAAAAGACACGATGGCTACTCTCTGTACGCTAGACGGATGTTCCTGTTCACTCGAAGCCAGGACAAACGAGATTGGTTGAAAGACGGAAGCGGAAATCCAACAGGCGGCCGAAGCGTACAACTAGGTGCTTTAACTGGACCCACTCTGTGGGATGGTCGCTTAGGGTCTTTCCATCGTGATCGCGGAACATGCTCTGGACTCGAGACGTTGATAGTTGGCCCCGTTTCAGCAGCCGACGATTCGGGAGATGGTCAACGATGGGAGCGTCTACGTGTCAATACATGAACACGAGTCACTGCTACTATGCGCGATACGAGTTCGACCGCGCGATCGACCATTTTTTGGCTGTTCAACAACTTTCCCCGGTGTGGACCGTTGGAGAAACTTGTGGGCGAGCTTGTACCGTCGGCGAGATAGCACGCGCAACGAAGCAGATAAATAGCTCAATGTCACTTCCCGCTTGCTCAAACTACGACGAGCATATTCACGATCTTCTCTCTAACAATGTCACTGAACCGTATCTCTGCGGCTATCCACTCTTACCTATTCGGTTTGTCGGATTCACCTCGGACTCCTCAAGTGCCGAGTTTGTTAGCAGGCTACGCTAACGGTCTGCTCTATGTGCTAAACCCTTGCGCTTTTCTATCCCGATGCCAGTGAGTTATCATTAATAATCATGGAAAGTATCCACCAATTGATTCGAATATGGTACAGAGAGCGATATGGCCCTGCATACCGTGTCTCACTTGGTTCTCGGAAACTCGTCGTCGTATCCTCGGCTGAAACAATCACATCTGTCTTTTTTACCTCCTCACAATTCCTCCGCAATGGCATCATGCATAAGGAAATGTTTTATGTCGTTGCTGGCGTCAAATCCAACTTTGCCCATCTCCACGAAGTCATGATTCGCGAGCTATACCCCCTCGTCGACAAGAGCTTGTCCCCTCGCACCCTGGGACATACCACAGGAATGTTCGGTCTCGTGCTGTTAGCCCAGATCAATAATCTGGTCCGGAATCACAGCGGTTCAGTATCACTTACCTAGCTCACGGGCGAACCTCTCTACAATGCTACAAACATCGTCCTCCTCGGAGGTGCCTTCCCGACAGACACATACAGAGACTTCCAGACGCTCAACAAAAGTGTACCATACCGTTTCGCAAGGACGTTGCTGTGGTTCAGGTCGTCGTATATTGCACGAATACGATTGCTGCGCTGCCTCAGGAAATATCTTCAACGAGGCGAGATCGTCGACTGTGACGACCAATTTGCCCATGGGTTCATGAAGGTTTTCAAGAACAACAACATCCACAGTCCTTTGAGGGTGCCCAATTGGTACTCAACTTTCTGTGGGGCACCCATATCAATACAATGAGTAACTCGTTCTTTTTGCTTTCCTTCTTACTCGCCAATCCTGCTGCCTTTGCGCGAGTCCGGGCAGAAGTTGATTTGGCCGTCGCAAAGTTTGGGGGCTTGGAGATGCTGCTTGGTGCTGGTCCTGATGGGCTGGATGATCCCTCGTTTGCACTCCTGACGTCTGCGATCATGGAAACCATGAGGCTTACGGGGTTACATGCCGGCGGCGTACGCCAGTCCACCTGCGACTTTGATATTAGGACAATAGCGATAAGGAAGGGAGAGTACATGTTTGGAAATGTTCACGCTGCACACATGGATGCAACCATCTATCCAGATCCGGAGAAGTTCACGGTTGACCGGTTTGCACAGCAACCTTACCGACGAAAACATATGCAAACGGATGGCCGTCTGTTCCATTCGCTAGGCGGTGGAAGGCATGTCGTAAGTGGAATCCACAAATTATTCTCAGCGTTGCCACGGCTCTGAAAATGATTCCGCAGTGCAAAGGAAGATGGCTGGCTGTATACGAGATTAAGGCCGTGGCGATCATACTCTTGAGCCGGTTCGAGATTAGTGCGACGAGGGAGAAATTGGGGGGATGGATCATGCCTCGAGTGCATCCGCGAAGCATTGGGGTGATACACACAGAGGATGACATCTATGTGCAATTATTTCCTCGGAAAATGGAGCCTGGGGAGGGGCTTTGAATGGGGGTAAACAGAGAGTATCACAATGTACAACTTCGACTTCCATTCAGACGAATTTTTTTAAAATCATGTTCATGATGATTGAGGGCGACTGAATGGGATTCGGCAACATGTGTTTAGGGGCTAAGCGGCCCCTAATTTGGGGTTGAGCGGGATCAACAAGCGTAAACACACCTCCACCACGCGCAACGACGGCGACGACCTGGCAAGCGGCAATCTCAAGCTACCTGAAATCTCAATATCCAGGACAGTCCCGAGCACAAGCAAGCACTAGTGTTGATTGCAAGAAGCTTTGGTCCAGCGCTGGCCTTTGTTTGCTAGAAAACATTCCGTTCGTGTGCGCGCTGTACGCGTCGAGAGGAGCAGCGAGGGTGAGCAGAGCGTCCAGTAAGTCCTGCGCCGCTTTTCGCGTTGCGATTCGACTTTTTCGCCCGTGAATCCAGACATCACAACATCCCTACCCTCTTCCGATCCAAAACCCCACTCAAGTCAGCTATCCTTCTGCAGCACGTCCGACACGCTATTTTAATTCATTGCTAGTGTCCCATGACCGTCTCTCACCGGAAACGCGAACACCAGCCCGATGAAATACAAAGTGAGGTGCCTTTCCGTTCTACTTGTATATCATTTCCATCTGATTGTGTTTCTCACGGGGCCCGTTGCGTAATCTCTGTAGCTGTCAACGAGCCAGGCTTGCAGATTCAGTGTGACTCGTGCATGTGCGACTTGACGCATTCTGTCCGGATAAAATGTGCAGATCCTGCATGCGAACTTGGAGACGGAGTGGACGTCTGTCCTACGTGTTTTTGTGCGGGAAAAGAGTTTGGCAAGCACCGACGCGGTCATGCATATCGTGTCATTGTAAGCCATGTTCGAGACTCTGTTTCTGCTTAGTCTAACATGTTCTTCTTTTCCCAGGAACTACATTCGTATCCTATCTTCTCAGATGATTGGGGAGCCGACGAGTGGGTCCTTTTTTCTCCTATCAATTGGGATTCACATCAACTTGGGGGTTACGCTAGGGAACTGCTGTTAATCGAGGGCATCTCGAAAGCTGGCCTTGGGAACTGGCAAATGATTGCGGAACACGTCGGCACTCGGACGAAGGAAGAAGTGGAGGAACACTATAACTCTGTTTACGTCGAGTCTTCTGATTGGCCTCTGCCGGTGAGCCGTTGTTCAATGCCCACTCCCAGCGGCCTGCCCTAAACATATCCATCGGCAGCGTATGGATGTCGATTTCGATATTGAGCCCGATGAATTCCAGCAACGAAAGCGAAGACGGATGTCGGCTATGAATAACGCGGTCGCACCCCCTCCAAAGGTGGCACCAACATCGGCGCCCGGCGTGCACGAGATCGCCACTTTTCTTCCGGGTCGTCTGGAGTTCGAGCACGAACTCGACAACGAAGCGGAGGAATTAGTCAAGGACCTCGAATTTGGTATCTGCCTCGCGTGGGGCGGAGACCAGATTATTGAGGACGAGAACGACGCTGATGTCAAAGCCCGGGCGCAGATGCTAGAAGATCGGAAGTCTGGCGAAGAAAACAGATCCATGAGTCAACCGTCCCCGAACGGTGTGAACGGTTACGTCAATGGCCACAGTGGTTCCGTCAACGGCGACACATCAAGACCCCAATCGGTGGTCAAGTCGGAGGAACCCAGCAACGCCGATCAACACAATACCGGAGAAGACGACCCCAATTCTGAAGAGCCTACGCAACCACCTCCGTTCGAGACAGAAGATTCGCTTGCTTTCAAGTTGACGGTCATCGAGATGTACAACCAGCGTGTAGCGAAGCGTCACGAGGCCAAGGCGGTCATATTCGAAAGAGGCCTCCTTGAATACAAGAAGGTCAGTTCGTGTTTATTTGGTTCCGCAATATCGATCGAATCTTCTGATGAAATTGTAAAAGATGCAAGCAGCCGAGAAGAAGCGGATGAAAGAGGAAAAAGACATCGTACAGCGCCTCCGACCCTTTGCCAGGCTCCAGACAGCCGAAGATTACGAAGTGTTTGCTGCGGACGTTCTATGTATGATCTATTTTCGTTCTCCTTGACGGCAGCGGATGCTTAATTCCACGTGCTAGACGAGGCGATTCTGCGGAAGCGCATACAGGAATTGCAGTACTATCGGCGGATGGGTCTGACCACGGCCGCCGATATCGACAAGTTTGATGCGGACAATAATCGCCGCGTATGTGTTGAACCATCACCATTCCCTTCGTGGCCCTGGCTTGCTTACACTGTTTTTCCTGTTCCCGTTCCCAGGCGCAACTCAAAGCCAATATGTCCCGGGACTACTACGCCTCTGAGCGACTGAATCAACTGCGTGGTGGAACTGGACGTAAGTGGGATTCCTGTAGGTGGTCACCCTCCAAGCTGATGCGTCATGGTTTCCAGGGGAATCCGAAGGCCGCAAGAGCCACGAACGAGAATCGACGCCCAAGCTAGGCGCCGGGGGTGTGGGAGCAAGTTTGGCACGTCGACCACGTACGCACACCTCCTTCACGATTGTGTGACTCGGACGGTGAACTGATTTATGCTCTCTGCGTTATCTTCTCCCCATAGCGGCTCCTCTGAACCTGTCCAACAGCCCTTCTTTGCACCTGCTCACGCCCGCGGAACAGGCGCTCTGTTCGCAATTGCGGATCCTGCCGAAGCCGTATCTGGTCATCAAGGAGACACTCGTGCGCGAGTACGCGCGTCGCGGGGGCAAGCTCCGCAGGCGCGAGGCCCGCGATCTTGTCAAAATCGACGTCAACAAGACCAGTCGCGTGTGGGATTTTTTGGTGCAGGCCGGGTATCTCAAGATCACGCCAGACCCAGCGCCCACTGCCGCAGTCGCCGCCACGGGTGCTGCGGATCCATCGTGAGTGGTGTTTCCCATTCCGCGTCTTGTGTACACGACTCACGAGCAGAGCGACGACGACAGGCAGTTACGAGCATCCATGAGCGCATCGCCGAGCAAGGAGCCTCCTCACCCAGGTATCCATCAAGCGGCCTCTAGGTCATCAAGTGCAACCCAAAACAGCTCATCAGCGACTCAGCCCAAATCGTCGTCGTCATTCACATCCCCTACTCTATTCCCGACTGCATGGCCGCCGAGTCAGTCATGACAATGGCATTAGAGTTGTAGTATCTGTGCTCTCTTTCTGTCTTTCTGACCCACACGCATCTGTACCATAGGCATCTGCATACGCTCTTCTCTTCCTCCTTTGTCTTCTTGCACTTCTGTCGTGTTTTATTGATTACATTATATCGCTCTTCAATACTGATTACCCTGTATCCCGTCCTGCGATAAGGTCCTCGACGATCGTTTGGTCGATGGGGATGTTGGCGCGTCGAAGGAAGTCGTCATTCCTAGATCATAGTAGCGAACGGACGAACGAAGTCTCTGGGTTAAAATGGGCGGCACGGGGAAGATGTTCGTTCGAATGCTCACCAAAACTATATTCCCATAAACCATTGACCACAAACTCGCTTGTCAGACACCAGCCAATTTTTTGTGTAGAGCGGTCGAGCTCACCTTTGAATAGTGACGATTCCCAGAATCGCACCTACCAAGCAAAAAAAAAGCACAGTCAACGAGTGATCGACAAGTTGTAACGCACACCAAGCCTTACAGTATAGTCACGACGGTTTGTCCCTGATCCCGCCATCCGGCTTGGAGGACCCATTTCACACATGCGACGAGGTTGCACGCGCTGCTTGATCCGAGGAACAGGCCGTCGTGCTGAACGAGGTAGCGGGACATTGCGACGGCCTCTGCGTCCGTTATCCTGAGAGGCAAGTGTCAAAAATGAGCAAAAAGAAATATACCAAGAGAGAGAGAGACGACGGAAAGTATTCACCGAAACGCGTCGTCGATGATGGGCAACGCCAAGTCGATGTTGTTCGTCATCCGATTGATCCCGCTGCATGAATGAGGACGTGAGATGATGAAAAAGAATATCATCCGACCTGCAGCAAACAAACTCGCCGATCGAGCGAGACAAGACGAAAGAAAAAAAAAAAAAAAAAAAAGAGCAAAGACGCACATCCCTTCGACGACAGTATCGACTTGATGTCGTCGCTTAGTACCCTCTGCTTCCTTACGATCGTACATCACTCCAAACTTGACCTGTGTGTGAACAGAGTAAGAAAATTAGCGTTTATGAAGGGAAGAATGTATGCGGGTCGCACGTACTTTGTTGTAGAGACCACTCCCATCGGGGTCGGCCAAGACGACGTTTACGTTGCCGTTCATCGACTTGATGTACCGACCTGTGCCAGCGATCGTCCCGCCCGTCCCTTTTTATGATTTAATTTCGTACCCATTCTCCGTTTAGCTCTGCGGCCCGGACTGACACGATGGTGGAAGGCGACTCACCTGCGCCCGAGACGAACGCATCCAGTTTCCCATTAGTTTGCCGCCATATCTCTGGTCCGGTTCCTTCATAGTGCGCATCAAAATTGCTCCTGTTCTGTATTCGACGAGCTACGTGAGTGAATGAGCGATTCAGCGATGTACCCACCTCGAACTGGTCGGCAAAGAACCCGCGAGGTTTAGTCAGCAGTTCCGTGTCCTGTGGATCGTCCACTGTGCCTTCGGGGCGTACGTGCATCGACGTGGTGGTGACGACGACCGAAGGCGAACCCGTGATCATCTGGTGGTCAACGTAGATTCCTGGGCTGGCTGCGCCATCGGCATCATCCAAGGCGCCCGTTTGGCCAAATCGGACCGCAGCTTGTCGCGCCATGTTCTGAACACGTCCCCCGTGAGTCGAATACAGCTGCCAGAGAACAGGGGGTATACGTACGACGTACTGCTCAGCAACCGCGTGTTAACGCACGTGTGTCAAGGATTCGACGTAGGCGAGGGTACGTACTTGTTTCTTGTCGACGATGCTGGCTGGACGTACGCGCTGCACCTCCGCCCCGAGGGACTGTAGTGCTTTGACTTTTTCTTCCGCGACGTCGTCCGGCATGATGATAGCTTTGTGCGATATGATTCACATCCAAAAATCAGTGTAAGATAATGACTTACTCGCATCGTAACCCCTGCGGGCAAGTCAGAAATATTGGCATCAACGACATTGAAGAGAGACAGATGGGGAAAATGTAGCGTTACCTTGCTTTCGAAATGGTAGCAATCGAAATCCCGGTGGATCCTACGGTGCCTTCAAAGATTCGTGAGCCAGTGTGCGGATGCAACAGTCCTTGGCGTTCGGCGTCCTGGATCACTGTCACCGATGCGTCAGCCCTCCCAGTTAGTCTCCCAACGCATATAGTCTTACTTCGCAAAGCGACCCTATCCTTGACGCTACCCCCTGGATTCAGGAACTGCATGCGAAGCAGGACGACTTCGTCATTCGATTATTCTCGCGTGGCAGGGGCTCCCCACCTCAGCCTTGGCTAGAATCTCCACGCCGAGCGCGTCACTTAACGAGTTGATTCTTACCAACGGCGTGTTTCCTGTCCCATTCAGCATTCCACGCGCCAACGATCGTTCAGCGATCACAGACCACCACGAAAAGGAAGCATACCTATCAGGCCAGTAACGCCGCGTACGATCTCATCACTCCTCAGTTCAATTGGTCGTAACGAGGTCTGATTTCCTAACTTTCCCTGTCTTCTGCGCTCAGAGATGTATTGCACTATGGAGGTTGCTGAGACAGAGAGCAGAAACCCGATTAAAATTCCATAAGAAACTTGGTGAATGGCAGCATTTGGCGAATGAAATAAGGCAACGATATTGGGAAACTTCATGAGAGACAGGCCTAAATGAAAGTTCGGTGTTCACAAATGAATGACGAAAAACACTGGACCTCCCTAAACTTGATGGAAGATCGTGGTAAACAGATTGTGTAACCAACCGCTTCTTTCCGTTCATCAACGTGCTTCTCACTGGCAGCACCTCCCAAAGGCATGTATCTGACCTTTGCGCTAAAATTAACGATAGAAAGCAGTGCGGAACAGCAATGTGATCCCCGACGACTCGCAATGAGGTAGCGGCTACGAATGTGCAGGCACCGGTTCGTTCCAGCGATCTATTCTCAGCACATCCCAGTTGAACGGCTGATTACCTATCACAGGGAGCAAACTCCTGTATCATGTCCTCCCAGAACCAAGCATCCTCGGAAGACACCCCTCTACTCAGTAGCTCTCAACCAGCTCGCCTAAAGGAGCGATCTACATACTCATCCCAGACGCTTCTTATTCCGGTCGCATTTGCAACATCGTTGGCTGCCATAATCCCTTCAACTACCTTCGTTGATATTCAACGACAAGCCGTCTGCGAGTTATGGAAAATAACACACGGTGATCCAGCTACTCTTCCGGTGGGTGATCCAATCACCCCTGAATTCTGCGATAGGCCCGAGGTGGTACGTTATTTTGCTACCGTTACCGCGATAGTCGGCACGGTCGAAGGCATCATATGTGTGTCCGCATTGGCTTCGACTGCTGTAGTTGCTCACAACCATTCCAGCGATGACTTTGTTGGGCATATTGTGTCGTATTTTGTTGCGCCGCAGGAGAAAACCCGCAATCTTATCAATACTTGTTATACGAATGGTGGGGAATTGCCTGATACCTTGGTCACAGTATGCGCCTTGTTGGCTCGCTGGTTGGGTCTTCACTGCAGGGATGCTGTTCAAACTGTTCTCTGGTCTTCTTCCCTGCGAATATATCCTCTACTTGTACATTGTGGATGTCTGCGTCCTAAAAGATAGGTATGTTTCAACTCTGTGTCCTCCTCCTCGTCAGGCCTAATTCAGCCTTCAAGGACTGCCGCGCTGAGTAAGACAGCAGGTTGGGGTGCACTAGGTGCGAATCTCATTTTAAAGCTTCGTCGTCTTCTCAGATCGTCTTTCATAGGCACTTGTATAGGATTTGCTTTAGGAGGATTCATCACAACGAATACAGGGAACCCTTTTATTGTGTTTCACATCGCAGCCGCCATCTTTATGCCTATGATCGTTTACATCGTTTACGTCTTGCCCGAGTCGTTGCCAGAAGAGCAAATAACCAGACTGGCCTACTTGCATCCGGAACCTGCTACCGAAACTCTTCCAAAAATACCACTACTGGCGTCCTTCTTACACATATTTGCACCATTAAAGATGCTCATACCAACTCGCAATTGGCGACTCACTTGGTGTGGAGTCCATATGTTCGTTTTCAAGTCTGCACATGCCTATTATTATGCCGCTTGGCTGGTGCTTGCCACATCAAAATACCACCTTACCCCTGCAACTGTGAGCATGATATGAAAGCATACGAGCACTGGCACGAGCTGATATTCAATCTATCTTTAGACTGGTCTCTTCCTGACGAGTAACTCTCTCAGCGGCGCGATCGTGTCGATGTTGATACTCCCATTACTCGTCTACCTTTTGCGTCCATATTATACCCGACAGATCACACGACCACTTGTCTCGGAAGAAGAGACCAACACGCGAGAAGCAGGACTGGAGACTTCAGATCGTTTGGAGGTACACTTGGCTTTTCTGTCATGCGTCTGCACAGGTATCTTCTCCTTGAGTGCAGCTGCGTTCAAGACAAACGGAGCCTTGATCCTTTGTAAGCGCTTATTCACAATCAATATTTATTTTTCATCTCTTCACCCGGTTGCAGTCGGTATTTGTCTTGGGTTTACGTCCATCCATGATCCTGTGATCCGAAGCATAGTTGCTGGAACAGTTGATCCACTGAAGCAAGGTTAGACCTCTAGTTGATTACCTACACGGAACTGGCATTGAATCTGGGCACACCCCTAGGTGAGGCATTGGCATCTATAGAGATGGTGTCCCAGGCAGGCATTGTCCTCTCGTCCATCATCATGGGTAGCATCCTCATGCACACAATCAACACAAGACCTCTGCTCTTCTTTTATGTCCACTTGGTGGGGCATTCAATTCTGCAACCTGCTTAGCTGTCTGCTGATCTTTTTGCTCTCCCACAGGTTGTTGTTTTGGTCAGTGGTGTGTTATTGTTCCTCATCAAAGACGCGGATAAGTACCAGAATTCACCTGATGCATGATGTGACCACATGGTTGATCCCCTCCGAGGCTCCTGTTTTGTCAATGTTTGAAGTAATGACATTCTTGGTACATTATTTATCATGCATCCTGTCAAGGCATATCTCCTACACTTGGGTTCCATCCAGTAACACTAGTACTTTGAAGAAATCATGTATACGCGTGTCAGATCAAACGCGGGACACATCAGTCGAGGAGAACTTCAAAACGTATAGCAAGACATTGTCAACCAATTGAATAATAAACACATCAAAACGCGTGCTACGACTACAATAAAAGAAATGAGAATCCATCAGACAGACGCTCGACTCGCTGGCTCCGACTCACCGAGCTGCAAGCAGCCCGGCGATGCACAGAACCAAACGTCCTCGAGATCCCCACCGGAGTGAGAGACCATGTTCTCTGTCGAACGAGCGAGCGCGGATGTCATCGAATGGATTTGAAGGATGTGGCATGTGTAAACATGCGAGACTCGAGTTAGTTTCTATAAAATAGATCCTAGCTGAGTATGTTCTAAGGAATTCCTCATGTCGCGACTCGGACTATATAGACTTTTGAGCTGGTCCGTGCGCTCATGCACGTGATTGGGTGACGTGGCCTTTGATTACGGCCACGGCGAGCGCGGGTAGACTCGTCGCTGGACCTTGTGCACGGTCTACTTCTATGAAGGAATCAACGTCGACGAGAGTTTCAGAGTAATTTTAGCCCGACGGATGAGATGATCACTCGGCCTTCCGTCCTCCGTTCCGCTTTCTCAGATCTCCGCCATCTATCGAACATGGTCGTCTCGGCAGAGAAGCAGAAATTCTTCCTGACGCACAAAAAGTACGCCGTCGTTGGCGCGTCGACGGACAAGTCAAAGTGGGGAACAAAAGTACGTAGGTTGTGTTCCGTTCGATGCTTCCCATGACGAAACCCCTCTTTCATTTATCAAGATCCTGCAGTGGTACATCGACAGGGACAAGGACGTCACACCCGTGCATCCTGTCAGTTCGGATGAATTGCCATCAAATAAGCTTGGGGTGGCTTTGGCTCATTCGTCATAGACACAGGGCGAGCTCGAGGGGTACAAGACCGTCAAGTCGATCGACGAACTGTCTTCGCCACATGAGACTGCACTCAGCATCGTAACGCCCGGCAAGGTCTGTAATAGCATATATCGTCGTAGCATACACAAGCCCCTCAGCTTACTCGTGCGCGGCTGTATAGATCACCATCAAACTGTTGGAACAAGCCAAAGCTCAAGGCATCCCTGCTATCTGGATCCAACCTGGAGCATCTGACCAGGATTGCGTTGACTTTATCACGAACAACGAGATGGCAGATCATGTGCTCTGGCAAGGAGAATGCTTGTGGCGAGACGGCGACGGTGTACTTCGTGCCATGGCTCACGAACGTTCATCAATGTAACACTGAGCTAGTTATGTGGTAGGTAGCCTCAACTCCGTCCCAGCACAATGGCCTGACATCATTCCCAGCAAGGAGAGGCCGGTCGCCTTCACTGTATCGCAACTCTTGTACCAGCCGGTAACGAATGCCACAATAGGTCGATCTGCACTCCACGAAGCTTCATTTGCGGAACCAATCGTCTGTCAGATCCATTGTTTCCATCTCCTTGGATTCCTAGGCACAATATATATGTATATCGCTTATGCTGAATGATACATCGCTGGCGTTATGTTCGTCCTATAGATATCCTTTCGCAGAATTCCCTGCTTCTATGTCGCCTTCCACCCAGTGTTTGATCAGCATGCCTGCGATGGCAGTAGTGGGTGGTACCCTGATCAACTGTTCTTCCTTGGCGGGAGCTTCAGTTCCCGATTGAGGCTTGGATCCGTTATCGGTCCAACTCGACACGATCCTATCATTGGTCGTGCTCGATGCCGCGTTAAGAGAAGCCGAGACTTCTTCGCGAGTGTACCACCGAGCATCTAAAGAAAGACCAGCATCATCACATGAGTCACGAAACACCGTTCGCATATATATCAGAGTCCCACCTTCCAGTTCGTTGTCCAGATCCGTTCGGATTGGTTGAGAGGGGTCGGCTGTGGCATAGAAACCCAGCATAAGGTTGGCAGGGAACGGCTTTCGAAAACGATGTGAATGCGTGAGCGATGGGTGTGGGTCACGAATGCTGCCAGAGCCTACTCACCCATGGCTGCCCAGAATGATACTTGACGTTCCAGACTTTGACACCAGCTTCCTCCCACATTTCGCGCCGCACTGCATCCTCGTAGGACTCTCCAGGCTCGACGAAGCCTGCCAGGGCAGAGTAGAAGTTGGGTGGAAATCGTTTCTACGAGAGTTCAAACTGTCAGCAGGGGTACACGAGAAAGAGCATAGCATCCGACATACGTTCCTCCCCAGGATGACCTTGTCTCGGGTCTCGTTCATCACCAACATGATCACGACGGGGTCGGTTCTCGGATGAGAAAAGTTCTGCAGTCCGCGCCTTTTTTTTACAGCACAGTAAGTTAGTCAGAGTTGCGATTTCAATAAATCAGGAGGTTAGAGGGGACAGACCAACCCTGACGGACATGGCTTCTTGCCCGTGTTATCCGCCCACGGCAGCAGCGTGGTACACGACAACTTCCAACCCGCCCAGAGTGAGTACGTCGGAGAACCACAAGCAGGGCAGAACTGGGTGGGAGAGTGAGCGAGCTGATCTATGGAAAACGATCCAAGGCGCGACGACGTACTCTGTTTCTATCATTCCAATCCACCATGCTCCGTGCGCCAGCAAACACCGCCGCAGCAAACATATCCAACGCTCCCATCGCCGTCCTTGGATCCGTGAACGCCAACTTGGCAGCACCCGACGTTGCAAGCGCCGAGTTCTGCACGACCTCGTCCACCTGTCCCTCGTCCAGATCGGCGAGGTCGATCGCAAAGTACACCGTGCCGTGGATGTTGGCAACGGCGATCTCGGGATCCTTGAAGTCCGAAGACGGGAGCGCAGATGCCGTCGCCGGATCCTGCTCTTCGATGCCGAGGAAGACGATGCGCGGACCGTGGATGCGGGCCGCTTCGAGCATGGGCGTTTCCTCCGTGCGCGCCTCCCCAGGAGCCTGGCCCTGACCGAAATATGGACCGAGGCCGAGCAAGGGCTGGACGTCTTGCGTCGTCAGGAGCGCTAGCGTGCGCTGGTTCTTCGAGTCCGCGTTGGGAACTGGCTTCACGGTGTCCGACGTGCCGGCGGTGGCGAGCAGCGGCATGCCACTTTTGAACAAGATCCATCGTGCGGACGAGGATTCGACGATGGCATTCAGAAACGAATCCGAGGGTCGCAGCCACGACAGCCGATTCAGCGGGGACCCGCCCATGAAGTTTACGAGGCTTGGTTTCATGTTAGTTTCAAAAGGGTTCTACCATCGCCGACACTCACTTTTCGCCCATTGTCGTCGTGAACCTGCGGATGCTAGATCGGAAAGGGAGAGAGAGTCGTTGCCACATCCCGTGCTAGCCCGAACTTATGTTCCACGCAACGAGGCCATGTGGCCACGGTGGGTAACCATTTCGTGTATATCATGCCACGGTCGCAGTCACGAGTAGTTGGCGTGTGGATCTCCGAGTCACGACTACTAATTCGTCCTCGACCTGCTCTCATTCTTAGACCTTCCTCGCCCGGATCATTTCCAAACATTCCCGTTGAAATGCACGACTGGCCTGTGGAGTCCTGTCAAGTCATTCAGCATGTGCGAAAAAATGCAAGTTTACGTTGGTAAAGTGTCAGTCCCACTCAAGCTCTAGTTCCTTCCTTTTCCTTAACCGAGACACGGCAGATTAGAACCCCACATCATAGCATCATTTCCCCTAAAGACGAACATTGTTCTTCCCATAACGAGGGAACAATGCCTGAGACATATGGGCAGGGCACGCGGCGGGTTCTTCTTCCTTTTGCATCTTTCGAGACCCACCCGCTGAGCTGCGGATCTTCCAAATATCATTATGAGAATGGCTCTCATTCAAGTGCCATACTAAAACACAGCCCGATCGAGGTCTTGGCCTAGCGATCTGAACAGAAAGGTATCCTCAATGCCCTTCGTTCGACAATCGAAACAAACAATGCCTCAAGTTCATCCGAGGGCGCCATCCCGTGGTCACATCTGCTCCCCACCGCGCGCACACACACTGATTCTGATCCAGGGGCGTTGCGCGGGCATGATACCGATCTGAGTCACGGCCCATCAAGTATCGCATCATGAAATCATAACCAAAACCTCTTGACTTCCCTGCGGACATGAGATGTGACTCGATCATTCAATATACGCGGGCACGTCTCAAATTATTGTCTTGGGACTTTTATTATTATTTTACTTCGCTTGCAACGAAAGGCCTGGAATTTAAACGCGTCACCGAAGGGAAGGAAGGTCATGAACCGTTACGTCCCCGACCGCCCTTGAAACTACCTTTTATGGCAATTCGTTTGTTTGCTGCCCATTTCTGGATCCCATCGCGAAGAGACGTTGCAGGGGGGCTCTCCCTCCGTCGCAGGGGGAAAGGGAGGGACCAAGAGTTCCAGCGCAGAAGGCCGATATTCTGACCGGTTAATTCTTCCCGCAATCTTTCAACTTTCCTTTTATAGGCACTCGAACAATGGTGGTCCCCTTTGGCCTCTCCCCTCGAAGAACGGGGGCAAATAAATTATTTTGCCCTGCCCTTGGGCGGGACGTGTTTTAAAAGTGTAAGCAATAAGATTTAGGTCCGTATCGTCTCTCGTTTCCAAAACCTTGTATAAAGAGGCATAATTCCCCCTCTCTCTCGGCCCCTGCTCTGCTCGCCCTATCCTATCCTGTGTATTCCTTTGGAGAAACTGACGTACGCCCGTTTCTGTTTACATTCGGTCCCCTTCCCCTTGTCTTCCACCTTGCTTGAAATGTCCTTTCTAATCATGAGTATGTTCATCCCCTCCTTCCACACAGTATGCGATGACCTCCAACATGCCTCCCCACCCCCCACCAAAACCAGATGCCAGTAGAGCACACCGTTTCCACGACTCCGTCATCTCCCCAACCCAAGCCATCGCTGAGGCATGGCGACGCGAATCGTCCCAAAATCAGGAGTTCTGGCTGCAAGCAGAAGCAAAACGGAGAGAACAATATTTAGCCCCGAGACCGCCCCGGCCTAGACGCGGTTCTGGCAGTAAAATGTAGCCCTAAAACATATCTTGCATCTCACGACTTCGAGGTGAGCCACGGTTTGTCTTGTAGTCGCGTGTTCGTTTGCGTACCTCCTGTCTCCTCGTCTCCTTGCATGTCCGTTGCTGATCTTTTGCAACCATCAGCTTCGCGTTCATCCATGTAAATATTGGCATTGGCTTGAAGCGATACCACAGCACGACTACTGTATAACATTTGGCTTGACATCTTTCGAATTCGGCATGTACAAGGACTTGGGTACCCTTTGAAAGTTGACCGCGAGACGGTGACAAACGACAAAACGAGACGATATGCTATTTATGTTATTAGGTTGTTGGTACAACACGAGAGATCGAAGAGAAATGATATTTAGGATCAGGCTGCCACAGATGCCTCCGCGATGCCTGCTGAACCACTGAGCGTGTCGTCATCGTTCATTTCGTCCTCCAAGTCATGCTGTTGGTCCTCTTCTTCCTCTTCCTCCTCCAATGAGGCCTCGGCCTCGGCTTGCGCTTGCGCAGCAGACGCCGCGTTGGCGATGGCCTGCTCGAGCAACTTTGTCTGCTCTTCCGATAGACCATAGAGAGACAATTGAGGTGCGGTCTCGGGTCGCAATCCTACTCCGTCGTCGACGGACCGGGCTGAGTCAAGCGAGAAGGTTCGAATAGGCGGCGGCTCGTCATTAACGTTGTCGCCATACGAGATGGACCCTTCAGGGCGAGCCAAACCGCTGGCGTCACCACCGGCAGGACCCGACGATCCGTTGCCCTGAATCTGCTGTTGCGCTTGCGAACCGAGTCCGAGCATGTTCTGCATCTGCGCGCGCGCGATGACGCTCGCCAGCGTCGCTTGCCCGCCAGTTGGGTCGAGGTGTAGTGGAGGCGCAGCGTGGTCCGTGCCAAGTGCAGCCGATACGTGTCTTTGCAACGTTGCATGGAGGCTGAGCACGGCTGCTTGCGTCTCCCGGATGACATCACCATGCACCTCCCCTTCCTCTATATGCATGTGACCGTTCTCGCCTGGTCCGTGACCGTGACCATAGTACGCTGCTGCACCGCCCGCAACGATGTCCATCCACATCCGCGTCCGCCGACCCTCCCGCACAGCGTCCTCGTCGCCTTCTTTATCCAACATCACCTCCCTGACCGCAGAATTGACGCAAGCTTCGCCCTTGCTCCCGCGCGCCGCGCTGCTATTTTTATGTCGCTTAATCGCGTCGCGGCGGGAAAACATCTTGTCGCAGCCAGCACATTGCCAAGCTTTCTTCTCGTGAAGTTTGGCGTGACGCTTGAGGTCATGGTTACGCGCAAACGACGCGGGGCAGACCGCGCAACGGAACGGGCGGTGTACGGCGTGCACACGCTGGTGTGCCCGCAGGCTGTAAAGCCTTGCGAATATCTTGCGGCAGCCGGGCACGAGACAGGGATAGACGGCCGTGCCAATATCGTTAGACGGAACAGAGGTCGGAGTGGAATGTGTGCCTTGCGGGATCCAGGGGTGGGAAGAATGATGGAGCGCAGAACCTGGCGGCCCCTGCTGGACAGCGTGGTTTTGAGTCGCTGTGGGGCCAATCTGGATACCGCTGAGGACTCCGAGGACTTGAATCAATCCTCCGATCTCTTGAAGCACATTCATTTCGGGGCCACAGCCGGCGGATGATGTCATGGAAAAAAGGAACAGTTGATGGAGTTGTAGCTGGACGGAAGAGATGACGGACGGATCAAGAGAACCATCTTTCGGGGAATTGACGGTGAGAGTGTTGGAAACAATTTTAACAGCTTCGGTGATTTGTCGCTGGAAATCGTGGGGTACGACGTTCGGTCGTTTCGGGGCGCGGGCATCGTTTTGCCGTTGTTCCTCTTCGCTCTCGTCCCGCTTTCGCTTGCCCTTGTCCAGTTGGATAGCGGGTGCATTTGAGTGACGCATCGTCGCGAATAACGCGTCGGAGCGGGCCAATGATACCAGGACTGGTGCCAACGACTTGGCAAGCTCCTTTGAGATAGACCCAGCAAGAACGACCTGTTTCAGTACGCTCAACACATTGTCGTTGTTGGTCCCCGGGACGACAGCCGAAGAAAGCATAGAGTGTGCAAGTGCGTCGTTCTCCGTGATCGCAAGAATGCCTTTCATGGTCTGGAATGCAGCATCCTGTTTCTTGGAGAGAGCGGCCGTGGAACCAGAAGCAGTTTGCTCACCCGGAAGGGTCGCGACGCGGGCTGTGACCGGTTGCCCACTCGGCATAGCCTGCGCTGCCTGAGCCTTGCTAATGTCCGCCCAAAGTTGCTCCTTCAAACGGCGAGCTATTTCTTCCGCCTCTTCTTCATCCTCATCCTCGTCTTCGTCTTCATCTTCGTATCCCTCATCCCCGACGTTCTTGCCGTCCTCTGTTACGGTTCCCACATTTCCGGTAATGGAGATCGCGTCGTTTTCGACGGGCTGTTCTGAAAAGACTTCCGTCATCAACCTCAAGAACTGTTCTGGAAGAAAACTGCATGAATCGCGTTTGCTAGTCGTTGGATCAGGAGCAAGAGCTCACCGGTATTAGGTGCTAGAACGAACTTTGAAGTCTCCCAAATTGGAAAGAAGATGACCGGTCACGTGCTACTTGACATGTCAATGGCAAAGCGAGATTCAACGTCCGCGAACTTTATGCAACACTTTCCTTGGCCTCGGGTATTCTGCAGGTTACCAACACACATCAAAGTAGTTCCCTAGATTCTCCGGACTCACATCACGACAATATGGCAAGCAATACCATCAAGGATCTGGCTGCTGGAACTGCCGGTGGAATCGCCCAGGTGGGTAATGCATGTTCCGAGTGCGAGACAAGTATTGAGTTTTGTCGCATTTTTTTTCTCATCTTACAGGTGCTCGTCGGACAACCCTTTGATATCGTGAAAGTGGTCAGTAAATGAAAAAGCTGCTCAGCAGAATATCCGAGCTTTACGTGTTTGCATGCTTGCAGCGCATGCAAACGTCGGCCAAGGGAACATACTCTGGGATGTTAGATTGTGCTGGTGGGATTTTGAAGAACGAGGGACCGTTGGCGTTTTACAAGGTATGTTCAATTCCAGATGATATGCAAGCATGAGATCACAGATACGTGTGTCCTCCAGGGCACCCTCACGCCTCTGTTGGGTATTGGACTCTGCGTGTCCATACAGTTTGGTGCAGTAGAATACGTGAAGAGGGTGTTCGTAGAGCAAAATATCGCACGCGGAAAGGGAGGTGAAGGAGGTAAAACCCTTGACGCTGGTCAACTCTTTACAGCAGGCGTCGCTGCTGGTCTTGCCAACGGTTTCGTCTCTGGTCCAGTCGAGCACATCAGGATTCGTGAGTTTTCGGGACGATCAGGCCGATCGACTATTGTCTTACAGGACTTTTCAGGACTACAAACCCAATCCAATATAAATCCGGCGTACAATGGGCCTTTTGATGCTTTCAAAAAGATATACTCGCAGCATGGGCTCGCCGCCATCTTCAAAGGCCAATGCGTAACTTTCCTTCGCGAAGCTGCGGGTTATGGTGTCTATTTCATGGCGTATGACAAGTTAGTTCAACGTGAGATGAGGCAAAAGGGAATCTCCCGCGAACAGATAAACCCTCTCAATGCCGTCCTCTATGGCGCAACAGCGGGATATGCGGTAAGCCCCGCCAATCAACCATCTATTTCAGCTCAGCTCATCGGTTCGTTCCTAGCTGTGGGCAGTGATATACCCCATAGACATGATCAAATCTCGGATGCAAACTGACGGGTTCAGTCCTACAACCGGTCAGAAGTATACCTCTACTTTGGACTGCGTGCAGAAAGTATGGCGGTCTGAAGGCATCGCGGCCTTCACACGTGGGCTTGGTCCCACGCTCATTCGGTGAGTGAAACCTGCGCACTATATCATTATCCCACCTGACTCATCGGCGATCTATGCAGTTCGCCGTTTGCCAATGGAGCTACTTTCTTGGGCTTTGAGCTGGCAAGCCGGTTTCTTTATTCATGATTGATGAATGAGTCGAGGCACCTTTCCTAACTCTCCGAGCAATTACCGTTTGATACTGAGAGCTTTACGCATGGTTACGATGGCTGACTCAGTTGACTCGGACGTACATACACAGCACTGCTGAGCTGTCACTACTCAAGTAACTTGAAGTTTCCTTTTGTCGTGTGCCAATGCCATATCCTGGTCGTTTGGACTTGCCGTTTATGGTACCCACAAGCCTTACCCGCCGGGTTTGGTTGAGTGGAGTATAGGAAGTATGTCAAGATATGACTCGGGGTGACAGAAGCATGCTTCCTCCGGACCTCGGTAGGCTCGCACCACATGCGTGAATGTAGCTGGCAACTCACGCGGTCACCCACCCATGGCCTAACAGGTCGGAACGTTGCCCCTATAGTGCCGTGCAGGATGATGCAAACTGTCTCCTGTTTCATAAACAGGAAGAATCAAGTTATATCGTAAAGCAAATCATATCTGACAGTGGGAGAGCCAGACTGTCGAATCCTGACTGATGGCTCTACTAGTACCATCGATTTAGAAGGATCGCAGGATGCATACTCAGGCTTATGACCGCTGTCGCGGAGATGAGCTTACTGTGAACACACACAGGCATCGGCGAGAAAATTTGCGGATCCTCAATGGGCCCCGTCGAGTTTGCCTCGGGCTCTGAGAAGGGCAAGATCAAGGCTGAGAACAGGTCAAAGAGTGGTCGGGACGAGATCGAGGAGGGTTTGGCGCAGATGAAGGGGACGGCAGTTCCTGCTGGCATTAAGACTGGCGAGACTGCAGAGAGCGCGGGGAATCAGGCGACTTCCAAGGCTTCCAAACTTGGAGATCAGCCGCAGCCTATCGCAATGTTGACTTTGCAGCCGGCGACAGCGGATTCGGATGAACTTGAAGTTCCTCCGCAGTTGCCTACCTCGACTACGCATTTTGTCCAACAAAATACAAAGATACCTTTCTTTTTTGCAACGGTCCGAGATACGGTCAAGTGTATTTGCACAATGCTGTTCTCGATCTCAAAAAGTCACTGTGAACTTCGGTCAGTGCTGCCGTGTAGTACAGCCTCGATCAGGACTTGATATTGCATCCTTGATCGTTGTTCCCAAAATCTTTTACCTTACCTGAGGCGTGTCTAAGGATGGGCGTCGTTGTGGTATACGTGGAAATTCCCTGGAACAAATCCATTCGGGGAATCGGAAACAAGTTGAAAGCTGCCGAGATCGCCAATGATGAGTATTCAAATATTCATGATCAAGTCCTCTACACGAGGAATTGACACGACTCACTTCAGGGCGGACCGTGTGAAGCCCGGTTGCTGTGATTGGAGAAAGGAAGTAGTACAGATACAAAATGGCGCCGAGAAGCAAATGCTCACATTCTATAAGGGCCGGTACTGGACAAATTGTTTGCACATGTACTATAGGAATTGTGTGAGCTTTGCTCGTTGGCTCAAGATGATTTAGACTGAAACTTGGCTTGGGCTGATTACGTTTGAGCGAAGAGCTGCGTAAACTTGACTTTGATGCTCCACCTTCCGTCTTGGGAAGATCACACGTGACAATTGAGATCTGAACTTGAGCACTCGAATTTTGAGCTTGAGCACTTCGACTGTCAAATTTGATGCTCCGCTTTCCTTCTTGGCTTCTCTTTTTTTGGCCCATCATGTCAGCTGTTTTGACTCTATTTACTGAACTTTGGCTTTGGCTTCGCGCTCTGCAAAAAATCTACGAAATGGCGATTCCGAACGTGTCCGGTTCCGAACCTAATCCGAACCAACATTGTAGGTCAGCCTGGGAGCCGCCAGCGCGATGCCACTTTGCCACCACAACACCCCATCCACTCTGCGGACGTGCATACCCGTCGTGGAGCTCGGACGATGACGCGAATCGGCCGTCCAGAGCTCCATGATCCATCACGTCCTCAGTTCCCTCTCCCACCATCGGCGACACCTCCTCCCTCAACGCGCCCGTTACTGCGCATTCAGACCACCCACTACCTCCTTCCTCTTCCTCCTCGACCCCTCTCCCTCTCCCTCTGCACAGCACGTCCGAGTCGGGCGTGCCTCAACCTCACCAGCACCTCCCACTCCCACTCCCACTCCCTCTCTGCGCAGCGCTTCCGAATGGATGCGCACGCGCTCTCACTCTTCACCCTCACCCTCTGTTCAGTGACTCTCCTCCCTACCCTCCCCTCGTCTCCATCTCCCACTCCCTCTCTGCGCAGCGCGTCCGAACGGACATGGACACACCCACCCTCACCCTCGCGCTCAGCGCGCCTGAACGGACGACGACGCGACAATAGCAACACCACAGCAGGGAGACGACGGGCAAGGCGAAGGTGAGCAACCGCACGAGATGCGCGACGACGACGACCAAACGGACACGCACGCGCCCATCACCACACCACCCTCTCCCCCCCTCTCTCCCTCTCCTGCGCTCTCACTTTCCATGAGAATATTGAGATCTCGCACCGCACCAGTTTCGATATAAGGCATAAGGCATTCAAAACAACGGCATTCCATAACAGGAAAGCGTACTCGCACTGTTCGTGGACTCACAACACAATGACAACTTGGATGCAAACAACGACGACAACGATGCAGTGGCGTACTGCGTGCGTGCGTCCCTCTCTATCTCTGTCCCTCACTGGCACCCTCCGCCAGACCTCGTCACCGAACTGCGTCGACACGGCGAGGACGACAATGCAACGAACACGACACGACGACGGCGTCGAGGAGGAGGGGACTTGTTGACTCACACGACTGCGCCGTGGGGAAGCAATGACGGAGAGACGAGGACGGAGCTCACCACACCGTGACCATGCCAGATATTGTCCACGCACCCATGCCCCGATAACTCGACAACGACGCGACGACGAGGAAGACAGAGACAGTGGCGCCGACGTGTCACGGACGACGATGCAACATGGGGAGGGGATAGTGACCAACGGTTTTTCTGGTAAAGTCTCTCCCTGGACCTCGACGATGACAATATTAACGACGGCGATGGTGCGACGATGATAGCAACGTGAGAATATTGCCTTATATATCGAAACTGGTTGAGATCTCACACCAGTTTGGATATATAAGGCTTAACGCATTGAACAATAGTGCGGCATTCCATAACAGGAACGTACAACTCGCACTGTTTGTCCACCTTCGTTACCGCGACAATCGGTGACACGGGGGCGTTACAACGGCAACAGCGGACCGCGACGACGAGACCACAGTGACAGGACGAGGACGACGAAGATGACGAGGACGATGACATCGACGACGCGACGACACCGCAGACAAATGGTGATACAGGGGCATTACACGGCAACGGCGACGACGAATGACGCGATGTCCGTGACTCCGACACCACGACGACAAGACGACGGCGGTGGCACGGCGGACGCAGCACGACGAACAACACAACATAGTCGGTCAACCGAGTTATTGGGCACGTCTCAGGCTAGTGCATTGTCCACCAGCATCCTCTCCGCTAACGGCTCGTTTGTTGAAAGGCATAGTCCAGTTGATGGGGCAGGTTTGAAGTGGGCGGGTGCGGTGTACTTGGAGGGCATGGCTGTATGTTGCCGGCAGCGTTGAATACCACACAGGGGGATTGTCGGATGGCAAAACATGTTTATTTGGCACATCCCAGATCTGTCAATCGATTCCAAATTGACATTAATTGAATACTTGGTTTGGATGTGGTGAAACAGCTGAGGGAAAATTATGGAGACCGCTCGCCGAACTGCTGTCACCATCTACCCTCTTCTACTTACCACCTCGCCAAATACGGTGATGACCATACTGGCAGTGGGTGACAAAATAGGAAACGAAAGCTGCATGATCGTCCACTGCTTCGGAAGCCATCTGGAATGAACCTTGGCCCGACTCAGGACTCAGGAGGTTTACCACCTTTTATCTGTATGTCACCTCGGATGCCATCACTACTAGTTTAAACATAAAACCTCAGTGTAGTAAACTAGTATGTACTATGAGGCTGTCTATGCAATGAAGGTATGTTTGTTGCCGACTAGCCAAGAGTGTGACATTGTGAAGGGGGCTTCTAGGCTAGCCTGGTCCGGTGGGCCGGTGACATTTGAGAAACTATTGAAGATTACCCCTTTTCTATATACAAGGATGGCTCACTGGGACTCGGAGCCTTGCCGTCCCATTTTTTTTCTCCCTCTCAGTCCTCCGAGTCCAAGCGTTCCATAAACTCTTCACTTCCATCGACAAAATGAGTAACCCGGGCCATCTTCCAAACCGCTTCATGTGCAGTCAGTGTCCATCAATAAATGGTTGTGTTGCATTCGAGGCTTGTGATCCTGCGGTATGATTCCTTGTGGGTCTCTATGTGGCATCATGGCTTAATCATAGACCCGAATGATGATACAGAACAATCAGGACACTTCCCTGTGCTATTGTGGGCACTCCTTTATCGCCCATGCTGCCCATGCTAGTGGTACCAGCGATCAGGGCATGACCCGGGCACCCCTTCCACGAAAGGGTGGTTGTGTTGCGAGTGGTTGTGAGCAATTCGAGTTGGCGGTAAACAGTCTTTCCGAGTCATCATCTGAGTCGGCGGCATATTCATTAATGTGGGTTTAATAGGATTCAACCAGCATCATGACGGCGCAATCACGCTGTGTGTGTGGACATGGCTGGCTGACACATGCAAAGATAGCAGAGTAAGTTTAGCCGTGCCGCTCGATAGCAACATATGACTGATTACAGGCTAATAGGCCTTCTCCTCCGACCTCTGGTCAGGCTGCGACGACATGGATCCACCCAGCACAAGCACGTGCCAGTGGGGGACAGACCACGAATGAGAGACGTGTGAACTCTTTCACGTCCCTTCGTCCCATGGGTTCTGGCATCCCTGTGTCAGCTAGCCCGTTCACAGCCCATCCTATCGGTGTCACAAACAGTGGTACAATTCGCAGGACTTCACGTCCTGTTCGACTATCCAGTGGCCGGCGATCAAGCCTGGGTCGAACATTCACTCAACAAGAAGAACCATTCACATGTCGAATCATTTTTATCCCTTATCAGGTACGGTAGTATGATTTCGGCAGTGTGTTCCGAAACTCTGATACATGATTATCCGTATACAGCTTTCCTCCACCGCGATGCGTGACGGTGACGAGATACTTCCCAAACAGATCAGAATCGAGCGCAACAACCTCCCAGACTTGATCAAGATCCTCAGGAAACATCATCTCGTTTTCGACTTTTCTTACCCTCGTGGCGACGGCAATAATTTACTTCTTGAGCCCCTCGATCAATTCATCACTGCCCATTTCAACAACCATGGCATCGGTTTCACTTCGCCGCCAACTGGGTCAACCGATGAACAGCTCGTGTATGAGAAGGCTAGCTGGGTTCTTCTTGAGCTTGGGAAGCTTTCTCGAGACGCGACTGCAAGTGCGCTCAGGCACGCTCGTGTAACGTCTTGGGGCATTACATCTGCTGGCCTATCCACTCTCCTCCAACGGTCGTCAAAAGTCATGGAAAACCCTGAGGGCCCGACACCTCAATTACTCTACATAGGTATGAACTCGTAATTTCAGCTGATAGTACTATGGTGCTAATGCTCCTCTCTCAGCCCCGCGTTGTGGGAAGTTAATGGGTCCGATCGACAGTTCCAATGCTGTTCACACATGTTTCGCATCCCGAATCATGCGAACATTCTTGCCTACTCCTGACTTGGAGACGCAGACCCCCTCAGCCTGCTTTCGTAGTTGTCCAAAGACCTCGGCGTTCGACATTGAGACTCAAGACTCGGATGTACTAGGTGATGACAATGACATGGACTCTTTGGTAAGTTGTGATGCCATATACTACTCTTTGGGTGTCGATGTCACGGTGTTTACTCATGGGTTAAGTTCGACGAATCTCTTTCAACAACAATCAATCGCCTTTCCACATCAAACACTAGTGTTGCTGGCCCTAGTAGTGAGGCCCGTAATTCGACTTCCCATCTCATTCCCACGGCTTCCCGTTCTCATCCTCCTTCATTGTTGGGCTTGACCATTCAAAGCGATGATCAACGTCATGCTACTACTTTCGGCGACAATCCTGCAACTGCTCCGCTGCCGACTTCTGGCATAACCAGTGCTCGTCGGAGTATAGGTGACGCTTCAAGTTCAGGCATTAGAAGATTGCCTGTGACTCCGTCCCATACCCAGGCCTTTGATAGCCCGTTACTCCCATCCACCTCATCCACCACAATTCCTCGGCCTGTCGCAGGCACTACTCAGCGAGTAACAAGATCTGCGTCTGGCACTGCACGCCACTCGGTCTACTTTGGAACACAGCATCCCATCCATCTGTCTATCACCGACTGGAGAGAATACATCCAGGATATCGTTGAAGAGTCACCTCCAAGTCCACGTTGGCAGGCACAAGCACGCTCAGTTGGCGACCTCAATCAACTACTGACATGCTTTGTACTCGCCCGGCTGCGTAACGATCAGATGGACATGTCATCGCTTCCAGGCGGAGCACAAATTGGGTCAATATTCTCCGAGTCCAATAACGGTGGTGACCTCAAACTGATATCTTTGTTCAAAAAACGTCGGATGTATCAAGTGTGAGTTGGATCTGAGAAAAGATCGAAGTGTCATTATCTGGATATCTATGCTTACTATCATTTGTGTAACAGTGGCGAGGGTATAGGTGAGGGCGTTGAGAGAGCCGTCCTTACAGATGTCATCAAAACCGCCACCAATGACATGTCAATTTGGACGGACACAACCGACGACTTCAAGTCAATTTCAGTATTTTCTCAGGCTTTTTCAGCTTCCATCGACTCAAGACATCAAGCAAAAATTCGCATGCAGGGGTTCATGTGTGCCCTTCACATGTTCTGTCTAGGCCAACCGCCTCTGCCTTGCTCTCCCTTCCTGATGATTTATGCAATCGGTGCTACGGACTTGTTATTTGATTTAGATCTCATCCGATCCTTCACACCAGAGCTCGGCAACAAACTTGCCGCTGTTGATGCAGGCGACGATGGATTACTGCTTGATACTACGTCGCCGACTAGCACTTTAGCAGAGCTCCTCGGCACATATCTTTTCATCCAGGTAGGAAAGCAAATAGAGTTTGAACCTTATGTACGGAACCTAACCTTATATATAGCCTTCACAGATTCCGCGCGAACTCAATCCAATTGCACGCATTGAATTAAAATGTCAACTTTATGCTAGTGCCCTCTTTGGATACGGAGCCCGACTTGCGCTGTCAAAAAATGTCGTCACGCAACCCGAAGAACTCGAGTTATTCAAGCAAGGCTTTGATACATGCCTTGGTGATACACTCCCCTCCTTTTCAGCCGTCAGTCACGGTCATATCCATTTTACTGCTGTAGTACATTGACACTAATGACCAATTTGCGTCCCAACAGACGCTACGACCCTCTGCAAGGGACCTTATCATGAAACTGTATCACCGCCGGCGAATGGAATCCGTAGACGATCTCATATCTCGTATCAAATATGAGTTCCCTGGCGAAAGCGAGAGTGAAGAAGCCAGTGAAGATTCAGGCGACTCGACAATTGATCCCACTCTTGTCACCTCGTTTATCTTCCAGTTCAGCCGCTATTTACGTGGCCGAGGACATCCTGACCATCCAAATATCGCAGGCCTTGTTTCCGCCCAAGACATACTTGCTGTCGAAAACGACCAAACATTTCGCTGCGAGCGTTTTCTTCAACAAGTCTCGGGCAGCTGCTTACTACCGGCGGATCCGGGCCAGGATGTTCATGTGCGTTATGAGCCCAATAGCCTCAACTTGACTGATCGGTATGTCGTACTAGGTGCGATTTACAAGGTCTTTACCTGGGAGACATCAGCATGCAAGGCCTGATGGTGCCTCCAATGATTGGACGGTATTTCATGATCACACATCACTGTACTTTCGTTGATAACATGCATTTGTCACAGCCACATATCCTTCCACTGGAATTTCGAACGTGCATGTATCGCATGATCGTGCCTTTAAGTCAGACGCTCGTTGCATGGCTGCACCAGCCCTATCCCGAAGACAATGACTTGGTGGCCACCGACTTCGATTGTTGGGTTCATACGTCTCTACTCACGTTCACTGATTCATTCAACATAGTTTAATTCGTCGTGTGTGTCACGGTCTCTCTTGGTATCATTGTGATAGAACGTTCATGGTGTGTGTCTTTCCGAGTCTTGGTATCATTGTGATAGAACATTCGTGGCGTGCCACGTCTTTCTTGGTATCACTGTTGTGATAGAACGTTCGTGGTGTGTGTCTTTCTTGGTATCATTGTGATAGAACAAGTTGTGCATGTTCGACTTATGTTACTTAGTGGTGTAGATGATGGTAGAAAGAGTGATGGTAGCAAAGGGATGACGTGAGTCGCTGACAATTGTATTTGGAAACTTGAAGCCTGAGAGAAGTCGGGCCCGGCACCCAGACTCAACGTGGCACCACGCACTGCAAGGAGACACTGCTGGCGTTAGCCCCAACACCGTGACTGCATTCAAGTTATGTCAGAGATCTCTATCCCATTGCACACAATCAGATCTGCTTTTGCAGAACTAGGTCGACGTGTCTCACTTGCTCTTCGTACCCAGTTAGGAGATAGTGCAAGGCTGGAGTACGAGCATGATAATTGCCGACGACTGCTATCTCTTATCACTCAAGTAAGTGCTCCAGTCTTTTTGAGAGTCTCAAGCCATAATGAATCTAATTAATTTAGCATGCAGATGTATTCACCACCGAGGAATACCAAACAATTGAGTCGAGCCTCCATAACATGATGCAACACCTCAACGAGACATCTAGCCAATCTGTTGATCCCCCTGATGTGCCACCCATTGAAGCTGCACGAGCTGTGACTACAGGAAGGCGAGGTCGCCCTCGGATTGAAATTGACCCATCCATTCTTGCACCAGCACTTGATCTTCGAGGACCAACACAGCTGGCTACTGTTTTCGGTGTATCTGCTCGAACTGTTCGCCGGCGTGCTCTCGAGTATGGCATAGCAGAACCTGGGGAACCAGTATACCTTGACTATGAAGATGAGAATGGAGCAATCACACGCTTTTATGCCTCTTCAACAGCTCCCACATCCAACTTGACGGATGACCAGCTTGATGGTATCATGCAGCAAATACTTCAACATTTCCCTTTCTTTGGTCGTAGGATGATTCAGGGACACCTTCAGTATCTTGGCCACAAAGTCCCTCGAAGTCGTTTACTAGATTCATACACTCGGGTACACGGTGCACCAATCAATATGTTTGGGTCACGGCGCATCCAACGACGAGTGTACTCGGTTCCTGGTCCAAATTCACTCTGGCATCATGATGGCCAACATGGTAAGCAGTTGGCTAACACTTCTTATTTTCAAATTACTTTCTAATCAACCTGCAGGACTGATACGATGGCGTCTTGTCATCCATGCTTTCGTTGACGGGTTCTCCCGGTTTGTCACAGGTATCCGCATCAGCGAGAATAATAGAGCAGAGACTGTCTTGGGGTTATTCCTTGATGCTATTGCAGAGCATGGAACCCCCAGTCGTGTTCGTGGTGATCACGGGACAGAGAACCTGCAGGTAGCAGAGTGGATGGAGAGTAACCGTGGGTTAGAACGTGGTTCCTATATCTGGGGCCGGTATGTGTTCTCTCCAGGTTTTGGTATATTCACCCAATATTTTATCACAGGAGTGTACATAATATTCGAATCGAGCGCCTCTGGTGTGATGTTACCCGGGGTTTCGGGGTAAAGTGGAAAGTTTTCTTTGAAGGCCTCGAGATGTACGATGGCCTGGATGTCAACTCAGATGCTCACATATGGTTGCTGCATTACTTGTTCATCGATGCCATCAATCAGGATGCAATGGAGTGGGCGGAGGCATGGAACCACCATGCTATTGCCATCCATGGGGAGCATCAGCGCAGCCCACGGGACATGTTCTTTTTCGGAATGCTTCAGTGTGGTATCCGCGGACTTGACACAACACAGTTCCCAGAGGAGGTGGATGGTATGGATGATATTCAGGCATACGGAATTGATTGGGAAGCATACGACGAGGACAACATCCGTGAACACCATCATCAAGCAAACAGTGTTGATGCAGATATAGACAACCCCTTTGTTGTTGGTCCTTTTCATCTCTCGGATGTTCAGGTCCCAGAGGCAAACTCCCCCCTTGCCGATAGACACATACAGCAACTTGAACAAGAACTTAGACAACTTCCTCACTATGCTTCAAGCTCCATGCACGACTATCGATTAGTTTGGATTGATGCGTTACATATTTGTCGTAATCTGCTTTCATAGGAATAAAGACGTTGTAGTTTTTTGAACTCTCTCTCCAAGTCCGTATGTGTGCGGGTGACGCCGTGACCTGTCCGCCTCTGTGTGTGCGCCCGTCGCTGTCCGCCTCACTGTCTGTCATTGTCCGTTTGCGCACCTCGCTGTCTGTCTGCCTCTCTCCGGCGAGTCCGTCTGGAGGTGCGCCCGTAGCTGTCTGTCTGCCTCTCTCCAAGTCTGTATGTGTGTAGGTGACGCCATGACCTGTCTGCCTCTGTGTCGAACTCGGCGAACGACGAGACAACTTCCAGCAAGCCTTTGAGTTTAAAGGAGGCGAGCGACGGCGACGGCGTGAAGGGATGCTATGAATATGTCGTGCCATATCAATTCAGCATACGTGCACGTGAACGCGCAGGGAAAATGATGGCGTGCGTGGGTGCATTTGATGGCGCAAGCAAGTGCGACGGCGGACGTGCGCGCGCATGTCAGGACTCAGTGGGGACGCGACAACGTCTCGCCGCCGTGTTCGTTGATCCACGACGCGTCGTCGTTGACGTGCCGTGTCGTCTTGTCTTGTCTTGTCCCCATCCCATCTCGTTTCTGTCCCCAGTCGATGTCGCGTCGTTAGGGTCTGGCGTTGACGCACCGTTTCGTCTCGTCGTCGTCTCGTCGCCATCCCATCGCCATCCCGTCCCCGTCCCCTCATCGTCGTCGTCACCATCGTCCGCGTCGACAGTTGTCATCGCGTCGATGCGCGTCATCGGTGTAGTCGTTGTCGGCGTGTCGGCGTGGATGGGGTCTGGCGTAGGGTGTGCCAGTGGGAGAGGGAGAGGCGGGGAGAGAGGGTAAGAGAAAAAGAGAGAGAGAGGTGGTGGGTACGCACCTTGTTGCCGCCGTCTCCGTCGTCGTGCAGTGTGTGAGGGAGTGGGATGAAGGGGACAACGGCGAACTTCCACAGCGTCCCCGAAATGGAAATGGGGCGAATGTCCCGAAAACAGCCGAGGGGCGAAATCCCAGACTTTTTGGTCGAAGTTGCCCAAGCTCAAAATTCGAGTGCTCAAGTCAAGTCTCAATCTCCACGTGTGATCTTCCCAAGACGGAAGGTGGAGCATCAAAGTCGAAGTGCTTGGACGCAAGCTCAAATGTTCAAGCGCTCAAGTCTTTACTAAATCATCACGCGTCACATGTGATCTTCCCAAGATGGAAAGTGGTTCTGTCAAAGTCAAAGTCACGAAGTTCTTTGCTCAATCATACGAAATCAAATCCAAAGATTGGTCAAGGAAAAGCGTATATTTTTGTCCAATACGGTCCCTCATAACATTCGTCTCAATTTATCTGAGCGAGTTGGACATGAGTAGAACGATATTTCCAGCTCGACTCTCCTGCAGGTGCGCAAATCTTAGACAATGATTATGTAGGACAAATAACAAAATCAAGAGTTTGAACTTCCAACTTGCGAACAACACGATCAAAAGATATTCCAGTTTGTGAAGGAACAAGGAGGTAAAGACTTCTTTTATTCTTGGAAGGCACATTGAGGCTCACGAAGCTGATCCGCAACTGGCTCAATTTTGGGCCACCCATAAGGTGCGTTCGCAGCCTCGCCATCTTTATAGGTGATCAGGCGAGTGGGAAGTTCTCGTATACTTGTGTAGGCCACTTACCACTTTAATTTACCAGCGAAATGAATTATCCATACTTAGTTATGTATGTTGTTGTATTTTCCTTATCTTCTGCATCCGTGGTAACTATTGATCCAACAGGCAGTTCAGGAATTTATTAATGCTGATATTAGAGATTATAGTTCCATTGATAAGAATGTGACGGCATGACCCCAGTCACCCGCCCATCCGTCATCAATCATCCCTCTATCGACGCTCACAGGCAGCTCGTGGGTAAATTGCGTAAGTTAAAAGAACCTGCCCACTTGAAAATCATCATGCGGGCGATGTCCCAATCAGCCATTGAAGTGACTAACATTTGACACAAACGCTGAAAAAAAAGTAAAGCCTACATGCCACAAACATGAATGCGATGGAGTGTCACAAATGTCACGATGATCTCGGTAGAGCCGGAATGCCACGAACGAGGAAACCGATTTGTCGCATCCAGTGAGATGTGCCACGCATAGCACGCTGATACGCTCGTTCTCCTTTGTCAGCCACGCGTGAACGCAACTTCCAGCCACTTAATTGAGCTTTGATAGTATCAAACCGCTCGACAACTTCATCCATGGTCGGACGTTTTGAAGGGTCCTTCTGAACCATGTCAGATATCAGAGGTCGCATAAAGTCAAACCCGAGCTTCGGCTAGTTCCAATTGAATGAGAAGTACACGGCGTATAACAATACGACATACCTCGACGAAACCCTTCCTAATGGCATTACCGATGTAGAAGACATCAGTGGCGAAAGGGTCGCAAGGAGCATTAGAGTTCTGGAATTCCGGAACCTCCTTATCCGCTCCCCATATTGGAACTTCCATAGGTTTAGAAACGGAATCATCATAGCTGCGTGACAGACCAAAATCGATCAAGAGATATTTCGGAGGTTGTTCAGTTCGGGTCTTGTAGCGTGCGCATCCCGAGAAGTCACGTCTCATCAAAGGACTGGCAGGATGAAACGCGTCAATGTAGAGCCTACTTGGATCCATCATGATGTTGTTAGACGAACAATCACTGCACAAAGATGAATTGGAAATGAACTTTGAAGCATTAGTAACATCACATACCGATGAGCTACGCGGTGCTTGTGCATAAAGTGGAGTCCCTACCAAAATTTAGTGTCTGGCAGGCGAAATATATAGAAGCGTACTTCAAATAATTGGGCAACACACTCTATCGCCTCTCCAAGAGTACGGAAAGGGGGTTCTGTGTAGCCGTGAAGGAGAGGCATGACAACGATCGCCTTTTCCTCCTCGTCAGGAATGGGCAACACATCATAGAGCGGGACACAGTGATTAGCGCTCGTGGCCAGCCTTTCAGAGGAGAAATATAGTCCGATGTCAATCTCATGAGGATGGACCCTTTTGTTGATCAGCTTCAGCATAACAAAAGCGCCATCCGAAGCACGGGTGCCATCAAGGACCCTGGTAGCATGCTGAAAAATTCTAACGGGTGGGTGATAGAAGATAAACGCTCGATATCTTTATACTCACCATGGCTACACAACTATCTTCACACATTATTCGACTCTTCCTTGTTCCTTGCCAAGAAGGTAGCCAGTCTGGGGCATAGCGGGATCGAAGTATGTATCCATTATCCTTCAGCCAGTTGTAGTGTTGAGACCACCACAGCTCGGGTTCGGAAAGCTGGCTGTCATTCTTGTTCGTCGGTATGTCTCCGAAAGCTGCAAGCTGAAGTTGAGTAATCAGCTCTTCCTCCTGCTTGGATGTCGCTTCCTCGACTCTCTGCCGTCTTGAACGGAAAGGCATCGGTTTGATAATGTGTGAATTTCAGGTGGGTTCCGTCAGCAGTAATTCTAAGACGGGCAAATACGCTAAAACAAGGATCCATATTGGACCCCGTGGACTCAGTCAGTACTCGGTTGCTGCAGGGAGGTAAAGTCATCAAAGAGGGGGTTAGTAAGTACAAGTAACCTTTTCCACACGCCAGCTCCTTCCGCTTAATAAACAACAGAATGCTCTGCTAACAGTAAAGTTCACCCCTTGACCATGGCGTTTAATGACTCCTCACAGTCGCTACTCCTAACGTCAAACCTCGGATCGGTTGGAAGTTACGATCCGACAATCCCTCTCGCAAGGTACATAGCCAAGGGTTCATTGCGTGCGGGCCAGGTGTTTCTTCGAATGACACTGGACGAGATGATTCAAATTCGCCGTCTGTCCAAAAAACTGAACGAAGATCATTACGAACACCTTCGCGATACAAAAGCTCGGTTTGACTAGTGAGTACGCTGACAAGGCTAATCTCACGCGGTCACTTCCTTTTTTTCAGCCTGATGGAGGTCAAGGCCGACCTCGAATCACTTAAGAAACGCAATTGGTTGGTCAGGATTTGGCAGCACAAGGACACTCAACGTGCGAAACGAGCATTCAATGCGAACACCCTCCAGCTCTTGGAGTCAGCCAAGGTAGCACCTTTGTCAACAGTATTTTATGCGGCAAAAGCTGACAACGACAGTCAAAGTCTGATCATTTGAAGAGGGATATATTGTCAACTCGCACAACAGAACTTGCACCAACTCAAAGTAAGTCTCATCTCCAATGAATTGTGAGTTTCTACTAAGTCGCCACTGTAGGTGAATTTGTGGAGCAAGAGGAACAAATCCAGGGTGTTTCAGTGGACTTGGATGGTCCCGTTAACCAGGAGGCACTCGCCATTATCAGAGATGTGGTGTCCTTTTTGACGTCCCTAAATTCCTTCACCAATGCCACCCCTTCTGAGAGTCCAAATGGAGGAACGTCGTCTGCATTCGAGACTGAGACTCTATCATCTACCAGAAGCAGTGGTTCTACCTTGCCCAGCAGCCCGGGCTCGGCCTCCAGCTTCAATTCTTTGAATGTTCAAGTCAATTGTATCAACACCAAGGACACGAATTGCACAGGATTCACTATCATTAACGGCGGCTCTGGAAATAACGGATCATGGTAACCGTATCTGTATTTACGTCACCCCTTGTTTCTCGCTGATATGGCCTATACATAGCATCATTGACCCGGGCATCGACATCCATGTGAACAGCACATCGTCGTAATGGCTGACTTTCTCACCCTGTGGATACCCCTCTCCTTCACACCCACCTTACATTCTAGCACTGAGGAAGAAATCTGTACATTTGCGGTTAAATTTAGATATTATAGTACTGTACATACTAATAACTATTGTTCACATGTTATAGGCCTCATTGACGAAATTTTTCGGTGTGCGAATTACCCAGGCCTACTTGTCGTCAAGTCAAAGAAAATAATCAAGACGAGTACACAAATGGAACTCCATTTCCCTACCGTCGCCGCCAAAGACGCGGGGAAGTTCAGAAAGACCTTTCCGGCGCAGTCCAGTGCGGTCCGATTGTCCGCCGTTGTTCACGGGATTCGCCGAACTTCGTTATGCCAGCAGCAGCAGCCAGCTTCAAGCCAAGTCAAAGTTGTACATGGCAGCCCCTAACTCCCTTGATAATCATCATTGCTAGGTTGGCAAAGTGAGCGAGCAAAAACGCTGCCTAAGTTCAAAGAAAGTTCAAGCGTCAATTTGCTGATAGCTGGCCGGCGCTGGCCCGTATCTAACAAAAATGACGAAAATTTTAGTTGTTATCACGCCTGGCGAATTGATCTTGCCAGTGGTACATGATACATGATATCATACAGTACTTATGCCGCGGACAATTATAACTTTATGGCGTCCACTTGTGTTATCGCCGACTTCGCTGCGACCAAAACTTGGCGAGGAGTATGTTTGATCGGGAGATGCGACCGATGACCCTACGACTTGAACCACTTTGTATGTATGTAGAAAAAAACCGCTTGAGTCATTGAACGATTATTGAATTCACTCTTGTTTTTTTGCTTTTAGAATTGTCAGGATTTCAAAGGCTCAATTTGGCAGGCTTTGTCGCAGTGCTTTCTTTCAAGTTACCCAACTTGTCACGATCGCCTTGACGAACTCTAATTTTGGTACACAAGGCTTTGACAAGGCGTCGCAATACTGGGTTTCCTGCTTAGCCAGAATATAGATGGTATAAGTCAGAGAATTCTAACCTGATGCTCTTCACAACCAAACGATCCTTGTCTTCTTCCCATCAATCTCTTGTGGACTATGAACTCTTCACTTGGTGCTTCCCAAATCGTCTTATCACCCGTCGACCTTGAGCTTGAATCCGGCTTCGGTCGAACGAAAAGAGACAACCTCGGTCGCAGTGATATCTTTCTAGCCGCGACTTTAGAGGAAATGATCAAGTTCAGAGATATCCATGCCAGTGGCACTGTTGCGGATTCCTTCATTCCTACTGCGCGGGCCAGATTTGATCGGTATGTCTTCAAGTGCCAGCTCTTATTTCATCCACTTACTACATCTCGTATATCAGAATAAAGCTGCAGAAAGCAGAGCTTGAGCAAGGTCTCAGATCCAAGAACCCCTTCAAACTATTCGCTAATCACCGTGTCGCTCGAGGGATCCTTGCTCAGAGCGTATCTCTGTACGTGGAAACGAAGGTAGCTATGCTGTTATGATTATCATAACTCTTTCATGAAGTATGTTTCCAGGGACATTTCCAGGAAGCAGTGATGAGTGAGGCCACTGAGACGGGTGTGTTGAATAAAAACTGATATATTCTAGTAGACAACCCCTAACCACCTTATTTAGGAATTAGCAGTGACGACTACACCAACTGAACGTTCCGACTATGACTCGATCATTATTGTTCTGGGCCAACGGACAGACGAAGAAGGGGTTTTATAAGCAGATCGTGATGAAGATATCACTAAAAAGGTCATCCCACACTGTGTCATCGCCACACAATTTCCGATCGCAGATGTCGGATTTCGTTAACTTCACGTTAGGCTGCTGGAGGTATATATCCCGGCCTTGCTATCCCTAAGTCGCACGTATGTATCATCTAGTGTCCTGCCACTGGTGTCCCCTCGTCGAATCCTCATCTGCACCCGTCACTTGTGCCCTTCTTCTTCTGATCTGCATTTAAGGAATGTGTGTGATGTTGCACACTTTTTGGACGGGCAAGAATGATCATCTGTGCTGTACGCTCATCCAGACGTGTCGATTTCGAGTGAATGTGGTCACACCGAGGGTATTTTTGAATGCTCACTGGCATGCGCGACAGATGAATCTGAGATATGATCATCATGTTGTTGAGGTTCACTCATCTGAGCAATGCTAGCTTGCGCAGGTCAACTCAATCCAGATGGGCCACATTCTGTCCCTCCATGAGAATCTAATCAAGTAGATTGACTGCCTGCATCTCGATGCCAAGGCTCGGTGAATTTGCAGAACCACTTGCCGATGGGCTTCTTTATTACTCTATCTTGATAGGTTGGTGGCGGTAAATTACGTGATAGTGGCAGTACATAAATAGTACCGGACTCATCTTCTCTTGCTGTCCGTCCACTTACTTATGTCCGGAATACATTCTGCAGAAAGCAAGTACGTTTCGACCATCCACGCGACTAGATGTATCCGTATCTCTGACCGAAAGACTTTAGACCTTGGACATTCACTGGTATGCGATAAACCAAGGATGCTCTGACGCAGTGAATGACACAATTACTCCCTTCAGTCGTTCGCGCTCAAGGGCTACATCAATTACGAGCAGGACGGTCCTGGCGGCCAATAGTAACAGTGACTGTCGACGATCATCAATGCCACGAGCTGAACCTCGGTTGCGACGGACAGAACCCGAACTTGAAGCACCGCTTTCAATTGTGAGCGCGAAGCACATTCCCAACTGTCGTCCGTGGACCCTGCAAATTAACTACCATCAATTCCCCTTTCTTGATCGATAACACCAGCCTTGACATACATGCGTCCTCGCGGATAGACATATGCGTGTACCACCAGGCGCCAAGCAAGAAGAAGATCAAAAAGAAGAGTCTCGTGGCGAGCGCGTGTTGTACGCTGCAAGAGTTGGCACGTCTCCAGGCTCAGCAGCAGTGCAGGCAAAAAAGTTGGTTACTTTACTGAACGAGTGTTCAACATCGTCCCGTCTGACGTCGTCATGGGAAAAGGTGTAGAGATCAAACTGAACTCCGTCTCGCGGCAAAAGGGTGGCAGACCCAACAAAGCAAGATTTTCCCCAGTTCTTCTTATCGCGAAGCTCGATTTGCCTCCATTATCCAAGGCACGAACGATATGCGCTGACGATGACGCGAAGTCGGACATTCTGAGCGAAGACTCCGAGGATCAAGGCAAGGTTTTGCTTGGGCTTAGGCGTACCTGTCTGGCTAACTCTTGCGTTAGAATACTCCAGTTCGCCGCCTTCGACATGCAGTGAGGCCCTGAGCTTTGTATGGCCAGAAGCAGTGCACGATCCAGAGCCTAAAGTGCACACCGGTTACTGGTCCGATTCCGATCAAACACGATCCGAGGACGAACGGGATCCATTATACAAGCATCAGGAGAACGAACCGATCATCATCGCTCAATTTACAGACGAAGACGAGGAAGACTGTGATGTTGTCAAAAATCCTGGTCGTCGATTATGGTTTGCTGCCTCGATGCTGCCGACGTACACGGAAGCCATCATCGTTGATTCCCGAACTTCGACCATCGACTCCATCGTAGATGCGTTCTCGCCTTACCGCGAGCTCAGAGAAGCTAGAGTGGATTCAGACTACGAGCGTGTCTTGAACGAGTTGTGTTCGGAGTGGAGGTTTGTCGGCGGATCGGTAAGCATGTCATATCTGACATATTTGGAGGATCTTGCTCAGCTGGTTCTGGGATAGCTTGTAGCTTTGGCTGGGTATGCGATTGATTTGGGCACAAGAAGAGTCATCTATTGACCCAGTAATTTTCTTCAAGGTTGGAGGCCGGCGTGTTCGGATTCTCGTCGGCCTCTGTGTTTACCGTTGGCCGGTTCGCCCAGGGAGCTATAGCCATTGGTAGCATCGCCTCCGGAATAGGTCTCGCAATCGACGCCTGGTTCCTACTGGCTTACTGCAACGTCACCCCGGCCAAGTTTCAAGTAAGCGCTCTCTTCCTGGGTTGATATGTGCCGCGCGGCCTATGCATAGGTTGTTCATACACTCATGGTCTGTCCTTTGTTTTCTTCGCAGAAAATGGCGGTGGATGTCTACGGCAAATACGTCTTCTTCTGCATCTCGGCACGGATACCGGCATTTTGTATGTTCGTGTCCGCGGTTGCGCTCATGGTCTTTCTGTTGTCGGTCGCATGGATGGCATGGCCGACTGCGGTGCTCGTCATGTCATTCGTCGCTGGCATGCTTGTCAGCCTGCAATTCATTGTCTATGGGATGCACTGCGTCGTGGTCTTTGTCATGGAGGTGATGCGAGGTGTTCGGAGAGGCGTCATGCGGTGTATCGCATGGATACGTCCGTCGCCGCCCGCCAGAGTGCAGGAGAAGCATATCGCTGAAAAATAAGTATGGGAACATATGCTAATATATCTTTATATCCTTCATCTTTGGAGGAACTTTGTGTTCTTGGACTCGTCTTTGCTAATCATCTTGTACATAGTACAGTACCGTGCAAAACGCATTCTGTTTAATTGTTTCTTCTCTGCTCGTGCCACGGTATCTATGTGCTGGTTCCACCTCCGAGCATTTTAACGTACATGCTTGGCCTTCTTCCCCAGAGCATCCCCCGAGTCCTAATTCGAAATTTGCAAATTTGTGGGTACAACCATCGGGCGTTTTGATGTACGGGAATCCTAGTCTGTTCTTCTCTCAAAACTTGACCTCGGACCTCTTCAAGATGCCAGTTTCGATGGCCTTGATTTCTGCAACCCGAGTCAGCGATGACATGACAGCAACACAAATGACGCACTCACGCAACGCGAGATGGCGACTGTGGAAGCGCGACATCGCCAGGTTGCCTTTTTATTGTTTTGTCGAAGATGATACGTCAAACGTTGAAGATGCGAGAGCGGATGCCACGCGGAGACGGACGTACCTATACCGAACCACAAGTTTTCGTGTCCGCAGTCCCTCCAGACACTATTCACCTCCCCTTCTTCGGTGAGCCCCCACACCTCGTTCACCTGGTTGGCGTCCTGCGGGCTACAAACTTCGTGCAAGTGATCGCGCGCACCTCCGTAACTTCGATAGAAAATAGTAGGATGTATGCGTCAGATTCAACATCGAGGACCGCATAACGTTGCGGAGAACAGCGTAGAGGCAGCTTACCCGGTGGAAAAGATCACGACATCTGCTTCGAGCTCCGTCCCGTCTTCAAACTTGAGCCCTTTCTCGGTGTAGCGCTCGATGGCGCTTCCGCTCTTGAGCTTGATGCTACCATCGATGATATGTGCGCTCGTACCGACATCTATTCAGAGTGGATCTGAGCTGCACGGCATCGACCACCATGTCCAAGTTCGAGGGACTTACCAAAGTAGTATCCTCCCGCACGCAAGAACAGAAGGGGGAATACGCCTGCCCCGTATATACCAGCATTAGTCTTGAACCCAGCTTTGGCAAGACCATCCAGAAGCTCTCTATATTTGGGAGCGAGGAAGTCGTCAGAATGAATCTAAAGATTAATGGAGGAGATTCGTGCTCACTTGTCAATTGTCTGCGCAAAAAAGGATGTAACGCGTTGGTGGAGGCGTCTTACCACAAAGTATGGGATAGAGTTGTTGTAGACGTCTGCAACCTCGGTCGGAAGAGTCTCGTTGAAAAATGCTTTCGAATCAAGGTCCGTAAACGAGGGCTGTTGACAAGACGAAAGGACGCACGAGAAAGCAACTCCTTGATAGCTTCAACCGAAATGACATATGTAGACGAACGTTGGTACCTATGACAATGTGATGTCAATCCGGACACGTTCTGGGACGCGGTTGAACTTCGATGGGAGCTTACAACGTGATGTCGGCTCCATGGTTGTAAAAGTCCTGAGCGATATCGAAAGCTTTGATCTGTATCAGCCAAGATGCTCTGCGGTCTGCTATCATTTATTATCATACCAGAAGTACAAGCACCAACGACAACTGCCTTCTTGCCAACGTAGTTGGCCGCGGACGTGAACTCTGAAGAGTGAAGTGTTTCTCCTTTGAACTTTTCCTGGAGGGAAATGAGTAAGATCTGAGGCAGTGTCACAAGCCAGCAGTGTTCACCTTGTCGGGGATATCTGGCACCTTTGGACGACCTGCGAACCCGGTCGCAAACACGATGTGCTTGACCTTGAGAACGCGAGTTTCCTTTCCACCTCTGTTTATTTCCACCGTCCATGTTTTCAGGTTATCGTTCCATTCGGTCTTGGTGATGACGGACGAGGTCCATACGTTGAGTTCTAGATAGTTAGCGTAACCCTCCAACCAATCAGCAAGCTAGCAACGATATCCGTCATCTGATGTAAGAAAAACAGATACCCTGGTCCATACCTTTCCAGCTGGGCTGAATACGGGCCAAGTGCTTGGGAATCTAGTAGAAAAGTAAATTGAGGTGATTCATTGATTCAAACCCGCGTAGAACTCACGGCAAATACGGAGTCTGATTATACCAAACTGTATCATGTAAGCACAAGGCCTTGTAGCGATCCCTCCACTGACACAATATTATCAGCACATCGAAAAGAAGAAGAAGAAAAAGAAGAAAAAGTCGGCTTCAACTCACACTATCTCCAATCCGAGATTTCTTTTCGACTACAAGGTGGGAAAGTCCAAGGTATTTTAACCTTGCAGCGACTTCAAGACCGGTGTGGCCCGCGCCGACCACAAGCACTGTCGGATCCCCATCGGCGAGCTCAACCTCCCGACGACGTCTGGCTTCCCAAGTACCGTGCTCGGCAGCTTGTGGGCGGAGAGGGCCGATCTGGATTGAGATCAGCCTGATAATATCATATCGACGCTAACATCTGCCCGAATACCTTCTCGGGGTAATCGTTGAGGGAGTGCAAGTACGTAGTGAGTATGTACGCCTTCCACGGACCTGGCGTAGGTACCAGATAGCACACGGCCGTACCCTTGCCGACCTTGGTTCCGAACTCGAAAGTGAGACGCAACAAGACCAGATCAGGGAACATCTTTTGAACTTCTGGGGCTCGGAAAGGCTCATGGCTGAGACAGAGATCTATGAGACCAGTGGGAGCGAGACGATGATCGAGCAGGTTCTTGATCGCATCCCTCCCCTCGAGAGTTCGAAAGTCCCAGGTGAGCGCCAAGGAATCCTTCCAAAAACCGTCATCAAGGAAGAGATCGAGGATTCCATTGATGTCCGATGATGCGATGGCGCTAGAGAACGCATCAAACCAGGCTGTTGCGACTTCTGTCGCCGACGTCACGGTGGGCTCGTCTACACCCAACCGCTGAAGGGTGGGGAGCTGCTGGGGGAGGTCGTCGCTCATACTACGGTACTATGCACGATGTGGGGAGAACAGAAAGGACGGCCAGTGATCGGCTCAAAGGTGCTCCTCAAATACCCGTTCGATCACGGCGAATAGAAATAGAATCCGAGAAATTCTTCTAGTTGAAACTCAGTACTCATGATGTTCGAAGCCACGATCTCATCTGAGCCTGAGGTTCTGGCCTGCACAGATAACCGTCATGACCACGCCTGAGAGAGGACCTCAACCAACTACTCTCATTGAGAGATACAACATCGAAATACAGTGCACCCCGGCAGTGTCATAGCACCAAGTTCAAGCGGCGAGAAGTGAGATAACATGAATAGGCCGGTATGACACGGCCCCATGTACACTATAGTGCTTGATGCCACTGGCAGTGCTAGCGCAGTACTATGGTCAGCCATTGTGCGTAATGGTAGAAGAATGTGATCTCACAAGACTCCCAGGTGATCCCATCACGATCTTAATCGCCGCGTTCCTGATGCACATGTGATCATAATGGGGCGTAAGAGCGACTTATGTCCCGCAGAAGTATGTCGTTGGTCTGACTCATTGATCAAAAGTCCCACAGTCGCACGAGAAGCGACGCCGGAAAGGTGCGCGTGGATAAGCCGTATCATATCGTTGATGCGGCGTCCAACTAGGCCTTATGTAGTAGTAACTCAGCCAACATTGCCATCATCTTGGGGTTGCATCCCCCATGTCTAGGAACAACGAAAAATTCAGCCAGTGCACGTAGACTCCGAGGGCTCACAGGGTGTCGTCCTCGCGTTCGGCACAAGATGCAAATCACTAATGTGAAGCTACTACATATATGTTACAAGCAAAAAAAACCGTGCATGGCAACACGCTCGATGCTCGTGCCAAATTTCTCGCAAGTACTAGTCGCAACGTGCTGCCTTGTTCATAGCATCGCATGCTCTTCTCCGAAGTATTTTCCGGAAAAGGGAGCAATGGTTGCTGTGAAAATACGTAACTAATGTAGTCTGTTGATCTTTGTAGGTCCTGAATCATTGACAGGCCATCACCTGGCACCGGCCTGCTTATTGTTTTTTTGGGGCACTTCTTATTTTTCGTTTCGAAGGTACACAGCCAGTCCAAATGGAATGCACGAGTCTCGGCTCTCATATCTCAATTCAAGCTAGTATGGAGCGCCCAGCACTGACAGATAAATTCGCCCTACCGTTGGCTGCCAGGACTTCCTCCTCAACCTCTAGCCGCGCTGCGCGAAAATGCCTTCCTCCTCCTCTGTCACAGAACGAACCCAGAAAATCTTGAAGAAGTGCCTCGATGACGCCAAAGCGGTCCATCAACGTGTCAAGGTGCATTGATTTTCGCTATAATTCTGATCACGAAACTTGACAATTGTCTCTAGGAATACGTGGATGAAAAAGCGAGAACAAGAATCAACGGAGAGAGAAATCTGACTTCGGCCAACCAAGAACTAGGCTCTGCAGTCGATTTCACGGATGCAACGGCCCCCGAAACAGATATCAGTCCCCCATCCAGGGACAGTAACTCTGAACCAGCGAGCACTGCAAGTAGGGACATAACGTCGCCGGCAAATCTGCGCTTCTCGCTTCCGGAGCTCTCAGGGTTGAAGTTGGACAGTGACTCTTACGCCAATCAAGAAGCCAACGACTATAGATCTGACCTTCGTGAAGCCATCAATACTCCCCTTGGTAAGGCTATTATTGATTTCCGCTGTGCCGCACATCGTTGATCCTCTGTCAGAAGTATCCAGTGACCGAAAGAGCGACACTTCTGGTGGACGTCGCAGGAGTCCATCACCTCGAAGAACGGTGCAGTCGGATGATTCAAGACTTATTTCGGTGAATGCGGCGGACGTGGACACTGGCTCCTCTCGCAACTCTTACCCCGTCAGGAGGCCTGCTCCTCCTCCCCCACAAGTCGGAGCAAGGCTGTCCCGCTCGTCGACTGACGCCTCCCCGAATCGTCTTTCTCCAAAACCCATGGATAATAACACGGATAGTCATTCACCTCATCGCTCTCACTCTGTTAGGCGACCTGCTCCTCCACCTCCACAAACAAACACCCGTCGTTAGTTGATCAATAACTTCACCCATTTAGTTGACTCGATTTTTAAACAGGCACGGCAGATAGCCCCAATGGTAGCTCTTCTCGTAACTCTCGCTCCATCAGGATGCACGCACCTTCACCCCGACAGTTAGGAACACCTGTTTTGCCAAGCAACTTTTTGTCCTCTTCACCTGATTCGTTACCCGTGGAAATTGTCGCGCTCGTTTCTGAAATGACAAAGCATGTCACTTCGATGGCGGCTCATTTGACAGCACCGAGCTCATCTATGCTAGCGCAGGGGCGGCGGGGCTCAGTGCGTAATGGAAACATTGTCACCAAGACCAACTGCCTTGAGATCAAGGATGCGAATGTAGAAGGATTGACGATGAACAATGGCTCCTATAAGTGTTCTGGCGCTGGTCCGTCTTCTGTCTTTTTTTTCCTCTTCTTTTTTGTGATTGTTGGACTCGCTGTGCAGTCATTCACAAGACAGTGTTGCCGCCGCGTTCGCCACGATCCGCCACACAAGTCTAACCTCCATGTTTACTTGTCTCCCGGACATCCCACTGCGTTGACGGCCCGTGAAGAGTCTAAGAGTGGCGAAGGGAGGGAATTCCCCAGGCTAAGCGCTGTCAATTTTCCTGGATAAACTTACGTAAAAGGTAGTACGTAGTAGCAACTCCGTGGGCATTCCCACACATTCATAACTCAGTTGGTTTGTTTTCACTTCTGCCACAAGATTACCAGCTGACTTGAGGCCAGTAGTGGCGGCTGATCAACGATGTGGAAGATTGGAGGACTTGTATTCACCCACGCCCAGTTGGTCCGGCTCTTTAAACGCATCCACCCAGAGCGGGCAGAAGAGGCCAGCAACACTGCAGCTGTTTATCAAGCTGTGATCGCTCTGGCATTCAGGAAGAACCTGGATTTCATACCAGTTAGCGTTGCAAAGCCAAACGGCGGCCGAGGAACAAGGTTTATTCTCTGCATCTACTCCGAGCCTGCTGAGATGGTGGCGGCAACCAACTTTGAGAGGTGGCAGGAAGGCAAAGAGGTGGCAAGGATAAGAAATTGGCTCGCAGCTCGTGGTTTCAAAAAACACCTGCCATTCGACACCTTTGTAGTGCCATTATGAGGCAACACCTGCGCTTCCTGTCTTCGCCAACGTAGCTCGTTGTTTGATGTACACATATTTCTTGTTTATCATTTATGCAGTGGTGCGCGCATTGTAGACTAGTCCGACAGCGCTCCCAGCGAGAAGTGAGGGATATGGTGTCGTATGTCAGCGTGTGTATCCAGGCAGCAGGAATTCATGCGGTTGCACCACAAATGGCCGCCTTTCTCGTATGGGCACGTAAGTACGTAGGCGATGGCCCGTCCCGGGCCGTGGTATAGCTTTCATGGACTCACATAAGTAGCAGACAATCACAATAATATTTTGTTCTTGCCGATCCTGCGACAGTTCCGAGTCAACGTTCAACCTCGAACTTGAAGACGCTGGGTGGAATTACGTAAATACTAAGTCTGTCTTCGGACATGCCGCACTTTATGACGGAGTACACGAGAAGCCTCCCATCCTGGAAATCGTTCTTTCTTGTCAATCGCTGCCGGTGGGGAAACAAGTCAATTCAACTCTGCGATCTATGCATACTTGCTGTAGCCGCATGTTTCACGTCAATCATGATACTTATCACGATGTACGAGGCATTAATATGTTGTGCCAGTGGGCCCCCACACAAGGCCTCGGCGTGTCGTCACTCTATCAGGTATCCATCATATGCTGTAGATGGAGAGGGTTGTAAACTGGCCACCGCAATATCAACATAGCCTCTGAGATCGCGATGCGTTGTGCCCGTCATCGGTCCAAGCGCCTCAGGTGCCCAAAGAACTCGAATTGTCAATCCGCGCACATCCCCCTATATAGACTCGGAGGGCTTGATGGAGGGTATCCGAATTGGCTTAAAAAAATGGCTTTTGAGATCGGACAACGTTCCGTGAAGTGCCTAGGGAAGCCCATCTATGCATCCATCTACGTTCGCCAGGAACAAGGGCGAGATCAGTGGAGTTGATAACAATAAGCTTCTGGAAGAATAACATGCACACTGCGTACATACACGTGTGCCATGCATGTCCAGCTGATTTCAAGCGAGTTGCGTTCTATCCTTGTACTTACAGTGAAACGGAAACGACTCGTGAGTCGTGGCGAGAACTCGGATACAGGGTGGATAACAGCTTCAGAATTTTAGGTCCTGAAATTGTGACCCCTTGAGATGTGATGTGTTAGTGATTCGATTACAATACGAACATCCAAACCTTCACCAAGCATGTTCGCGACAGTTGCTGTGCAACAAACATATACAGTAGTGACGTAAACGGACTTACACAACTTGTAGGTCCTTGTATTTTGCTAGCCTGACTTCTTGACACGGAAGTGACGGAACCTGGCGCTCTGTCGAGTCCCTATTGTTTTTTTTAGGAATCCTTATTCTTCGTTTCGAACACCGCACGTTCACGACGCCGGGGCGCACACACGAGTCCCGGCTCATCGCAGTCTAAGCCGATATGGAGCGCCTGGCAATGACAGATAAATTCCACCTTGGGCCGGCCAAGTCTTCCCCTCATCAACCTCTAACCACACTGCACGAACATGTTTTCCTCCCCTGTCACAGAACAAACCGAGGAACTCTTGGACGAAATTCTTAAGACCATACGTCAGGAATGTCAAATGCCAGATTCGGTGTTATGCGAAACTGATCGCAGCGCATTCGTCAAGGAGGAGGCAAGGTATCATCCAATCATTCTTCATGGTTGTTAAACACCGTGTTGATATCATGGAATATACGCAGACTCAGAAAGCTACTGGGGGAGACACCATCAGGGTCGCAATCGACCAGTTGGAGTCTACAGTCACTACTTGGGTTGCCTTCACCGCGTGCGAGGAAGTGCCTCGAGGACGCCAAAGCGCTCCGTCAACGTGTCAAGGCGCGTTGATTTTCGCCATAATTCTGTATTCATGAATATTGACAGTTGTCCCTAGAATGAGATTGGTGAGAAATTGAGATCAAGGCTCAGTGGAGAGAGCATTACACCTTCGTCCAACCGAGAACCAGGCTCTGCAGTCGATCGTACGAATGCATGGGACGCCGAAGCAGGTGTCAGACCCCCGTCCGCGGACGGTAACTCTGAATCAGTAAACTCATCTGCGGATATAACGTCTCCGGCCAACCCGAACTGGTCGCTCCCAGAGCTCTCGGGGGTCAATGATAACCCTACCACGGACCATAACCATAGATTTTCTGAAGCGATTAACGATCGTAAGGCAGTTCTTGTTTTCCGCAGTGCCACACGTCGTCCTGATCCTGTCAGGAGTCTCTGGGGATCGAAGCAGCTCTTCGAGTGGACGTCGCAGGAGGACTCCTCCACCGCCGCCATCACCTCGACGGATGGTGCAATCGAATGATTCAGACAGCGACGACTCTTATAGCGGACATTACGGGAGGTCTCCACGAGCAGACACGCATCGTTCGTCGACCGATGCTTCATCCAATCCAAGTAACTCACATCTTCTATCAGACACCGCAAACACACACCTACGATGGGGATCAGGACGTAACGAGAGCTTGAAGATCATTGGTTCGCATGTAAAAGGAATGACGCTGAATCGCGACAGCACGAATTGTACCGGCGCTGGTCTGTCCTTTTCGTCATTAATTTTCATTGTTGTTCGTTTTCTGACTGTCGAATTCTCTCAATGCAGTCATTCACGAGCACACCGTGATGTTACCACAGCGCTCATCTCGACCGGCTTCACGAGTCTAACCTTTCCTTTTCTCGTCCCCTGGTCCTCCACCATTGTTACTGCATGTCGAGAGAACTTATTGACTGGTTCCCCCGTTCCCTGAACAAGTCCAGAGCTGAAATCCCGAACTCTTTCCCGTATATATATATACATACATATATTCCGCATAATGTATATAGACGACTTGAATGCCTTGCTGCTTGCAATTGTATCGTGGGCTCATGTCCATCGTGGTCGATTCAATAGTACATCCCGTCCGTGTCCCCGAAATCGTTTTCGCTGCCAATCCTAGTGACTCCTAACTCCGCGACACATACATGCACTCTTCCATGCAACAAGGAGTTCATCCGGAAAGTCGAACATTGGACTCGTAGCACGTTATAAGGTTACGCCGTCCGTCACTCCAAATGATCTAAAACGCTCAGACGACGAGTAGATCGGTTGAACGAGTCCGACGCTCACGCCATTCTTGACAGCGATCCTACCGGCCGTCGGCCATCGGAGCCTTTGTCCTGAAAACGTTCAAGGGCTTGATACCAGACATGCTGTAGAGTGCTATACGTTGACATAACTCAACAGTGCGAGGCACCTATAGCCTTGATGGTGTGGGTCCTCCCCAAAAGCCTCGTGCCATCAGGTCTACAAACCACATTATAGGACTGTGGCAGGCAAGCCGCCGCCGCCACTGTACCTCCGGAAACCCACTGGAAACCCTGGCGTTGCTGTCAAATAAGTTTCTGACATGATCAGATCATCAGATCATTCTGTGGTCCAGTGTCCAAGTCACGTACCGCTAAACCAAGGAACGGGGGATAACTTCTATCGACACGTGTTATCGATGAACCTCTTTCAAATCGGAGCAGCTTGCAATCGAACGGACGGCAGAGCCAGGAGACCGGCTTCCCATCGTCGGATGTGCGCCGCGTGAGACGTCGTGAATCCACGCCTGCCAGTGACGGTTTCTGAAACGCCACAGTAAACTTACTTACTTAGATGCTCGTGACCAGGGACAATCCTTCCAGTACAGGGCTTGCCAGAGGAAGGGGAGCTCAGATATGACGACGCTACGGATTAGCGGTCAGCGCTTCAGCTTTTGTTAGTGGACTGTGAAGTGAATCGAAGTGATTCAGAGTCAATGAGTCACTTGAACGTTAGTCATTCCCTGGGTTTTTCGACCCTCGCAATACACTAAATGCAGGGACCAAAAACTTTGAACGCAGTCACTTCGCGCATCACTATCATCGTTGAGATCTGAGAGAAGAAAGCTATTTTTCCTTCGAGGGAACCCCGAATTTTAGGAAAATTCAAGGAACAACAAACAAAAATTGCGTACGATGGAGACAACGAGACACGAGAGAGACAGAATAGATAAAAGTATGTACGAACCAAGTTATGTGAAGTTGTATGGAAGGGGAAAGTTCCATCGACCAAGCAACGGCGAGGATATGTATGTAGCTGTAATACCCTGGAAGGTTGGGGAACAACTGAAATGAAACAAAAGAGGAATGCACAAGCGAACGGAAGATAGTCAACTCCTTGGGGAGGAGAGATGAAAGTCAAAAGGAATTACACAAGACTGCATTTCAAACAAACAAAATACACGTATGTATTGACGTATAGAAAACATTCACACATCCCCCCCTCCAATGCTCAATGCACATACAAAGAGTTATCGCTGTACTGGCCGAAGAATATATATTACAGGAAAAAGAAAGGAGATAAATGAAAGAAAAAAAAACGAGAGCGGGGATGAGTATATGACAGGGAGGAAACGAAAAATAAAGAAAAGGAACAGTCGCGATACCCTCTAGAGTCTGGACCACCCCGGGTCATCAGTGCGCACCATTGGGTGAAGGAAAGAGGGGCGTCGGTCGTGGTGCACTGTCTCGCGGGGGTTTCACTCGGAACTCGCTCACAAGGCAGACATGGCTGAGAAAGGAAAAGTCAATGAATGTTCAAGGCCAATCAGAGACCCACTCACTCGGAAGGGAAATGGGCGTTTGGGAAACCGACCACTTTGTCCAGGTAACCTTTGTCGACCCCACCCAAGACGGCGTTAACGGCCAGATTGGCAGTGCCGTACCAAACGTAGTCGATCACGCCTTGGAAGCTTGGGGTAAAGTTCGTCAATGGAGGTTCACCCACTGTACTGTAGGCGCTCTTGAGACTAAATTTGTGCCGTAAACCTTCGGAAGTGTATCTTCCGTACAAGTGCGACATGAAGTCAGGGTGATCTGGCGGCGCGGATCCATTGGACAAGAATTCACACACGCCACTATCAGGGACAGAGTTGAAGTCACCGCAGATGACCAAGGGTATCTTCGTCCCATCACTGTAATGGGGTGGTGTTCGTGACTGTGCCGTGGACTTGTCTTCCAAGTTGCCCGGGGGTCGGGGAGGTAGCTTGCAGAAGTACGATGCAATCTTCTCTATCTCGTCCATCAAGAGAGCCACCTGAACGAGCTTGACGTCCCTGAAATTTGGATCCCAATGTATGTGAGCGTTCGCCACTATGACACGCGTGCCTGTCTCCATGTGCTCAAAGCAGCATATGACGGCGATGTGATCCTTGCCAAGAACCCGGTCAAACATGTCGTCCGTTTTCTTGAAATCGGGGCGTTGCATGGCGACGGTCCTGAACTCAATCAACTGCTTTTCTATCAATTGATACCTGGAAAGAGATGAGTATGTATCTCCAACGAATAAGACTGACCACTGACTTGTTGGCTTTGTAGAAAGTCGCACAACCGTCGACCTGCCTCCGGTCCGCATCGCTCATGGTCTTGTACCGCGACTTGGGATAATACACGCCCTCGTAATCTTGTCCTTGGAGGTGCTTGATGAAGTACTCCTCGTATTGAGCGGTGTCCACTTCCTGCAAGCACAAAAAGTCGGCATCGTAGTTCATCACCTCCGTCAAGATCAACTCCTTGCGGTAGTCCCACGACAGTGCCCAAGAAGGTGTGTATCCATACAACCGCTCGGTGGCGTATTTCTCACAGAGGATATTGTAACAGAGAACACTGAATATTTCTGAATGAGGGTCATTGTTCATCGCTTCGCGTTCGGCGGCGGTAACGACGTGCCTCCACACCCGCTCAGGTGGGGGGGCAGGAACAGGACATGAGTCGCGCAGGTAAGAAATGAGAGCTGGCGTGCCGTCTTTCTGCACTATGTTTTTCAGTGCTGCATCCATAGGGTTGCCTTCAACACCAAGGGTTTGTAGTTGATGTAAGCTGCCAATCTCGGGTGGTAGCGTGACCAGATGGTTGTCGAACAGGTAGAGCTCCTTTAGTTGCGTAAGCATCCCGAGCTCCGGTGGAACTGAGCCGAGCTTATTTCCGGACAAATCGAGGAGCTCCAGATGACGGAGTTTGGCGATTTCCGGAGGAATGGAGATCAACGCATTGTGGTTGAGGTAAAGGTTGATGAGGAACCTGAAATTGAACAACCCAGACGTGGGAGGGAGCGTTTTGATGTTGACTCCACCCATGTCTAGCGAGTTCCATGTATTCTGCGGAGGCTTTGCCGTTAGCCGCGGTGCCTCGGCTATCGGTGCCACGGTTGACGAGGGGTGATTGACCATGGAACCTGCAAGACTGGGAGAGCCCTCTGAAGCACTAGGGGCAGATGTAGCGGAGGCGGCCGGTGCCTCTGACTCCTTTGGTGATGCGTCTGTGTTGACGGGGGGCTTGACCAGGTTAGGATTTGTGATTGGGATGGCGGATTTGGCGACGGTGCGAGAAGCCATTGCGCTTGCTCGTGCACGGTGATGAGGTGAACGAGACGACCTGATCATCTTTATGAATGAAAACCGTCGATCAGATCGGCCATGTGTACCTCACACGCGTGGACTACACACCTCACACTTGAGAAGTTGTTGCTGCCAGTGTGGGTTGATAATCTGGCTCGCAGCGCTTCCTGGAGAGCCTGAGCCAATATGTTGTGCGTGGATATGTCCATTCGGGGGGGAGGGATAGTGTCCAAGGGAGTTCTGGTGTTGGTGGTGTGGGATAGGCGGATGTGAAAGGGCATGTGGATGTGCGGGGTGATGTTGCATCGGGTTTACCGATCCATTGGTGTAGAGGGGGAAACCTGGCGAGGTTGGAGGAGGGCCGATGTTCTGGGTGGTCGGAGGGCCCAAAACTGGATGGTGTGTGCGAGACCACGGAGACTGGTCATGGTGGTTTGGGTGTTTGTGAGTGATAGCGGGTGACTGCTGCGAATAAAACATTGCATCTGACCACGACGACGGGGAAAAGACGACGACGGTGCGTTGCGTGGGGAGAAGCCTTGCGAACAAAGGAACTCAGTGTTGGTGCGTGTATATACAAAGCCTTTGTGGGACGTTTGAGAGATGTACAGATAAGAACAATCAAGAAGATATGTCCAGAAAGATTTTTACGTGTCGCCGCCGCCGCCGTCGTCGTCGTCGTCGTTGTCGTTGCCGTCGTCGTCGAGCTCAGCGCGACCAAGGCCAGCGCCCGAAAACGGTCACGGCGGTGCCACACATGACTAAGCAACCTCATTATTACTATATCAGGGACTTTCTCGGCCCGATTATCACCAGATACTCGCTTCCCTAAAAAGGAAATTTTAGATTGATCAACGCTTATGCCGAATACCGAGACAACATAAATCGGCTCACTCAGGTTTTCCAACTTCCTCCACGACCACCACCATGTCCAAGTATTTCCAGGCAACAGCATCTGCCCCAGTCAACATTGCTTGTATCAAGTTGGTCTTGTCGCAGCCATCTGATCTGTGGTACTGACCTTTATCTACAGGTATTGGGGCAAGCGAGACACAAAGCTCATCTTACCGACCAATGATTCGCTTTCCGTTACCCTCAGTCAAGATCACCTCCGCTCCACCACCACCTCCCGCGCAGATCCCTCCTTCACAGAAGATACTCTGTGGCTCAACGGCAAGGTGGATGAGATCAAGCCGGGCGGCCGTCTCGCTACTTGCATCAGCGAAATGAGGCGCCTTCGAAAGGAGCTCGAAGACGCGGATCCTAGCGCAGACAAGGTGCGCTCATTTTACCTCACTTAATTCACAATCTTACCCTCACGCAGTTCTCGCATTGGAAAGTGCACATCTGTTCGCACAACAACTTCCCCACTGCCGCCGGTCTCGCGTCGTCCGCATCGGGCTTTGCGGCTCTCACTTACTCCCTCGCGAAGCTATACCAGCTTCCTGCGTCTCCCAAAGAACTCTCCCTTATTGCACGTCAGGGATCCGGATCCGCCTGCCGTTCCCTCTTCGGCGGGTTCGTCGCGTGGCGAGGAGGTGCCGCCGCAGACGGCTCCGACTCCTTTGCCGAACAAGTCGCGTCCGAGGCACACTGGCCTGACATGCATGCCCTCATCTGCGTTGTCTCCGATGACAAAAAAGGCACCTCCTCCACCGCCGGCATGCAACGCACTATCGAGACCTCTGCCCTCTTCCCAGAGCGCCTTTCCGTCGTCCCCGACCGAATGCGCCGTATCACGAAAGCCATTCAAAAACACGACTTTGACACGTTTGCAGCCATCACAATGAAGGACTCGAACCAATTCCACGCCGTCGCGCTTGACACCGATCCACCCATTTTCTACATGAATGACGTCAGTCGCACGATCATCACCATTGTGACAGAGTACAACCGCGTCGCGCTCGAAAAGGGCGGCAAGCGCAAGGCCGCCTACACGTTTGACGCGGGTCCGAACGCAGTCATTTACGCGCCTCGGGAGAATATGAGAGAGATCATCCAGTTGATCGTCTCGTACTTCCCTCAGGAGTCTTTCAACGACCCTTTCCAGATCTTTGCAGGTGCAGCGGTCGAGGGGCAACTTGTGGACGGTTTCAATGCCGCGGTAGCCAAGCGCTTTGACACGGGGGCCGTCAAGACGCTCATTCATACGTCTGTCGGAGATGGCCCGCGCGTCAGGGGTAACGAGGAATCCTTGCTCGGCGACAATGGTCTGCCCAAGACGTTGGCCTAGATTGATGCTACTCTTGTTGATCTAGTTGCGGTGCTCACATCTCTCGTGGCCATGTAATAGAAAAATCCGTGTACTGCTAGTTTTATTTCGGGAATCTATAGATGTGCAGGCTTTTCCCGGGCCTTTGGGGTTCTAGTTTTGACCTATATACGTCTTCCTTTCCGTGGTCAACCAACAGTATCCGTCATGGTCGACGGCGGATATACTGTATCCAAATTCACCGCAGAAGCTAATCCAAGCACCCTGTGAGCACCGGCACACCGTGACACCGTTGCGTTCCCGGTTCTTCGTTCGAGCCACTTTTTTACTTGATGGAAGTTAGGATCGTCACGCCGCATCGGTCCCCACCTCATACCCATCCATCTACCCATCCAACCATCAAGTCATCCACACACCCCAGAAAGTCTGGAGCCTTACAACCCTGACGCCATCGCCGTATCATAACTTCTAAAACTCTTATCGCCACACACAGTTTATGTACCGTAAGCGAGAGTGCCAGCAATCACCCTCGTCCACCTTTTCCCCGCCGCCAAAGGAGAAAAAAAAGAAGAGGTGGCACTGGCAACTTGTAAAACCAAGCAGAGAAGGCTCCGCCGCATCCCGTCCGATTTACCGTATTGGCAAATGACGTGAATCAAGTAAGCAGACTTAAGTCGGGGGGGGCGCTCCTTGAACTCGTACCACCACCTGGTTCGTTTTTTTCCCACGGCTCAGTCGGCGAAACTAGAGGAGGTCCATTCAAATGCAACGCACAGCGTGTCCCCAGCGACTCGCGCACTAGCATTTGATGGTCAAGACAGCAGTGCACGCCCCGCTGCTCGGCAAGTCCTCCCTTAGCAAAGGAGGTGAAGGTGTCGATTGGACGCGCTCGTCGAAGTCTGCACCGGCATCCCACCAAGCCCTCCCTTGGCAAAGGAGGCTAAAGTGTCGTTTGGACACACTTGTTGGCGACTCGCCCAGCCGACTCTAAACTACTACGGAAGGGAGTCCTCCGGTGAAGGAAGTTCGCAGTGACACGTGTCACGCTCCGCCGTGTCCGAAATGACAGTAAACTATGACGGGTGAGTATTCTCTCAATCGTTGTGCCCGCCACTTGGCCCGTTTTTTTAGCTGTGCGTGCATGGCTGTCCAGCTCTCATAGCTGTGTTACAGCTCTTGTTGGTGGTCAGAGAACTGGACTTTAAACCTGCCGAGCCCTCCCTTAGTAAAGGAGGTTCACAGGAGTGTTAGCTCCACTCGGACAAAGGGGCGGCTACCCGCTGCTCACAAGGTCGCTAACGCTGCCTTGTGCCAAGTCCCGTAAAAGGGTGTCCCTGGAGGACATAGGCATCCATAACAGGGGGGAATCGGGTTCTGAAAACCATCCGAGACCAACACGGTCGCAGGACACCCTCGGCCTTCTTGCTTAGCATGCAGGTGGTTAGTCGGCTGTGTAACAAACGCCGGCAAGGCAGTGGACTCTTACTGGATTGCGGATCCGTACGTAGTACCATTTGGTCTACAAACGAAGCACCAGTAAGGGAATGGGAAGCTCTGCTCGAATTGGTGCTTCGAATCACAGAGTGAGCCATGGCATACATAGGTAGTCCCTTTGTTATGGCCTGAGAGGACAAAATCCCCTGCCGGTTAGCAAGTATAGTAGTCCCAAAAGACAGTGCTAGCTCATGTTGTTTCCACGAGACACCTAGCGGTCAGTCTCAGGCTGTCGTTAGGTGGTGGGTCTCGCAAGAGCACCCTTTACTTGGGCTAGCATCGCGCCTACGCAACCCGAGGCTCGAGCGAGGACAGCACATCGCAACAGTAACCGCGTACACAGATGGTTCCTGCATCAACAACGGAAAACAAAATGCAACCTGCGGGGGAGGGGTATGGTTCGGCGAAGACAACCCCCTCAACAAAGCGATCAGAATCCCCGGCGACAACCAATCCAACCAGACCGGCGAAATCGCGGCCATCGCCATCGCGATCAAATCGACGGATCCCACCACACCACTCACTATCGTATCGGACTCACGTTACGCGATAGACGGACTGACAAAACACCTCACTTCCTGGGAAGACCGAGGTTGGACCGGAACCAGCAACGCAAAGTGGTTTCAGTTTGCGGCGTATCAACTACGACTCAGAGCGGCCCCGACAAACTTCAAATGGGTCAAAGGCCATACACAGAACATAGGAAATGAACACGCCGACCGGCTCGCAAACGAGGGCGCCCGGAAACTCCAGCCTGACGACATAAACCTGGTGGTACCCGACCACTTCCAAGTACAGGGAATCAAGCTTTCCTCCCTGACCCAGCAACTCGCCTACCAGGCGCTCAAATCACGCAACGACAACACCGCACCCTACACCCGCTCCGTGATCATGAACCTCGATATAACACGGCACGCGATCAAAGATCTCACCAACGAAGAAGAAACAGACGCATCAATATGGCGACACCTACGTCACCCCGACCTCCGACGACCCGTCCAACAATTTCTGTATCGTGCCATGACGGGATCACTCAAAATTGGCAGTTTCTGGTCTAACATACCGACCTACGAGCATAGATCAATATGCATACACTGCCCCGGCGAAACCGAGACCTTCGAACATATCATAACAGATTGCACCTCGCCCTACCAAAAAATCATATGGGACCTGGCGAAATCCATATGGCCTGGACCCACCACAGGTGCCTTCCCACCCCACTTTGGCGCAATACTGGGCTGCGGGAATATCGCCCCCCCAACACGGAACACCCCCCCCACACCACCGCAACGAGGAGCTGCGCGACTGAAACGGATCCTCATATCGGAATCGGCCCATTTGATCTGGGCCCTCCGTTGCGACCATGTCATAGGAAACCAAACCTACCCCCCTACCGCGATTAAATCACGATGGCTCCGCCTCATCACGGCACGGCTTGATATCGATCGACGAATGGCAAAAAGTAACAGGAAATCACTTTCAAGCACGAAAGTACTACACACATGGAATACTATACTCCAAGACAACACATCCTTACCACCAGACTGGCCAACGAACCTTGAGGTTTTAGTGGGTATCAAGCTGCCAAGGCCCCCTGACGAGACCG
>JBBPOM010000074.1:0-57121 GCA_038091455.1 Leccinum uliginosum
CTGTGAGCCTCGATTCTGCTATTACGTGCCTGCTCGTCCAGTCTCAGGTGACCAAGGGTTTTCTCTCGCGGTGACTGGCTTGGCAATTCGCTTGATAATAGACCTGCTTCGACGAGTCGGTTTTCCTTTCACAGCCACTGAGCCATGTGTACCCCAAATACTACGTATGGGAATCGATGACATAATCGGTTGTATGCCTGTGGGTAAATATTATCCGTCGCCCACCACACCACGAAGAGCTACTAGCAGCTCTTGACGACCACACGCACTGCAACCTTGTCACAAAACGCCATCAAGAAACCAGAAGATACCCCAGAAGTCCACCATGGTCGAGAAGACTCTCAGCTACGGAACGCTCAATCTGCGATTCATGCAAAACGCCCGGCGTGCACAACAACTCCCGCAGGTTGCGCCAGAGCAGGCACACGTGAAGGACGACGCGGAGTGGGAGGTACCGCCCGAGATTAGGGAATCATGGGGCCCGAGTGCTTATCGCAGCGAGAAGGCGTGAGTTGACGTTCACGCTCTGTTTGCGTGCTGAACAATGTCCATTTACGATCCTCGCCTTTTTTTTTCTGGAACTTGTGTGGTATTTAGTGTTACTTACGAAATGTCCTACCTTCCATTTCTCTTCCCTTCCTTTCATGATACGCCTGCTGCAGACAGGCCGTCATCATCTTTATCTACTTCAGACACATTGCGTCCACGAGGTCGGCGAGTTTTTAACAAACGGGGAGAGGAAGTTACCCAGAAGGTCCGCGGTTCGTCCTTACATCATATGATCACCGAGCTAACTATCGTGGCCTCGTTGCCAGGCCTCGAGTTCTACGGCAACAGACGCCGCACCCCCAGAGGCCGCAGACCATCAGGCAACCGAACAGACAAAAAAGAGCCGATTGCACTCGATATCGTCTACAGGCATGGGTTCTCTTACGGCCAGGCAGTCAAAAAAGTTCATCAAGGATCCTTCCAAGGATGCGAAGAACGTCATCTTTGACATGACGGGCGTTGGGACTGACTTGCGACAATCCTCCTCTACGCAAGGAACGGCTACGTTCTTACGGCCATCAGGCGTCGACGGGCCGGCAGATCCGGCCACGACTCGCCGTTCTACCAAGATGGCACTCGAGTCGTCCACAGGAACCAGCGAATTATCTAGACCCAAGGCAAAAAGGTCTCGCACATCAGGGGAAGCAGACAAGTCAAAGAAGAAGACGAAGCTAACACTGATCGAATGATCAAAACGAAGCCCCGCAAGTGGGTTGGTTCGGGTTGCCGAAGGGCCTACATGGATATTCACCATACATACCGATCTGCGAAGAGACAAACGGATCGCGTGTAACGTCGAGGATCGACCGCCTTTGCACGATTCCCTTGCACCTCCTATTGTACATTTTGCCTCCGGGGTTCCATTACAGCATGCGTATGGCCCGAATCGGTGACTGCCTGCGCACTCGCAGCATTCTGGATGTCATTGTTTTGATATGATTAAGGTGCTTATGAAACTTTATCGGTGCGTCCGTTGATGGCGTTGATCCCGGCGTGCCGCACTTTTTCCTCATATCATCTCACCCCGTCAAATGTGAAAAAGAAGGTTTGTGCCTTTCATAACCCTGCCATGCAGCAACCGTTTTGTTTTCTGTTCTCGATAGAAGTTTCTTTTTCTTCGTGGAATGGTGGCCACGTCATACTTAGTCTCTTTTTTTTTCTTGTGGATGTCCGCAGGCGGCCGCACTGCGGACATACAATATGAATGTGTCTTCTTCGTGTCGCACGCCTATCCCGCTCCATCCGCACTGGCGTTGGTTCGTCGATCACGGTGTTCAGGCCAGCGTCTTATCGCTTGGGCCGCACGATCATGCACCCTGCAAAGCACTGCGGTCGTATCTGCTCTGCGCCACGTCCAAAATCAGGATGATCTCGCTGACACGTTCGTCTTGGAGCCTTTCCGCGATCGCTCAGCGCTGGAGCCGTTTCGTACTTGACACTCTCTTGGGCTTATTTATCTGATGATTCTGAGTGGCAGCTTCCCATTGGCTCCAGATGCTTGCCGTCAGACGAGAACATTGACGAGAACGGAACGATGGTGGCATGTATTGCATCATGACTTTTTCAGGGGTTTTGAGAATCCTGGACCCGCACGCTTTGAAACCAAAACGAAACATCGCTCTGATTAGAATAAGAACGTCAGTTTACGATAACCCACGCCTGCCACCACAGAATCAAAAAGGGAAGACTTTGTCGTTCGTTTACCAAAATGTGTGACATTGAATTCAATGCTGTGGCGGGATACCACGTACTTCCACACGTATAATTTGTTCGATTTGTTCTTTAATCAGGGGTTAATAGTGGCGTCGTTCCTAAGCCGAAGAGAGAGAGCGAGAGCGCGAAAGAGAGAGCCCTGTGGCCCACGAAGGCGTTCAGGGTCGCGGGTTTACTGTCATGGCTCGTGGGCCCCTCAGCTTAAGATAGTTCCGGCTGGCTCGCATGTGCGTAATGCCTGCCAGTGGGCGCAAAACGAGCATGACATCACGATATCATGAGCCCGTCCCGCGATGGCCCAATATTTATTGTTGTTTGCATCGTGGGGGAAGCACCTGACATCTCGCGGGTCGTTTGTTTCACCGAACATTCCAAGCCGTCGCTTGAAAACAGCAACCCTGCAAAAGAAGCGCAAATCGGAGAGACGGAGCCAAGAGGAGCGAAGGAGGGAGGGAGGAAGAGTGGACGAAGAGAAAAGCGAAGGAGGGGGGGTGTAGGAGAACGAAGGAGGAGAGGAGGATGCGGGGTTCGCGACGGTAGTACTACTCGACGTCACCGCGGTAATTGATGGCTATCCGGTTCTTTTTTTTTTCTTTCTTCTCGTTCAACGGGCTTCTTCAACCCCGTTCTCATTCTTCTTATCCCTGCCTTCTTCTTCTTCTTCTTTGACCCGTCGAAACGCACCTCGGTCCGGTCGATCGTCCGGTAATGAATGGAGCTTGAAGGGTGTAAGTGACTAGTACTATTAATAGTACTTTCGTCTATCATGCTAGTTCAGCTTGATCGCCATCGCGCGATGGATTGATGGATGGGTACCATGTCCGTTCTCTCGATGGGCCGTTTGCTATCAATCTGGGCCCGTCGTCGTGGTCGTGGCTGGAGGATGGAACTTGACGTCATCGCTTCACGTGATGGTGTGACCAGGATCCGAGCGGTCTGGCCAAATTGAATCGATGACGACTTCGACGACGAGCCAAAGGTCCGCTCAACTTAAGGGCTATCAGATTCCTCCGACACTGAGATAGCTGAATATGAATGTAATTACGCCTTGATGTTTTTTTCGAGATCATCCTTAACCCCCCCGGGCCGGCCCCCCCCCACAGAAAGCTTGATGCGCATTCATTTGCGAAACGGGACCCTTGAAGACTATATAGTAGTAGCTTCTCTGAGCTAGTCCAAGGAAGGTTTAAACCATACTCGATGATGAAACCCAAAAGTACGTGATATGATATGATAATGATACTAAAATAATTGTGATAACGATCATTGGATAGGGGGTTTCGGAGAGGGAACGAATGTATTGAACCGAAGTCCCTCTACGCCGGTGCATGATTAGTATGGTTAACGAAATTCCTCTTCCACGTTCCTATGTACGGCACCACTCACGTACCATGTACGACCTGCTCGAAATTTTCATTTGTCGTCAAGAGCCAAGAGAAAACACGATAAGACTCCTGACTCTTTCATGGCAAGATAAGCAATGATCGTTGCAAGGCGATGATTCGAAGCCGGCTTCAGGAATGCGAAGAAGACCAAAGTCATCAATTCAGATGGGCCGCTACTCTCACGTCCCCCACAACACACTCGACTCGGAGCTCGAAGTGCTTGATATGTTCAAATCGGGCCAGTGACACATGCCCTCGAAATAAATCCCGAGAAAGAGGGGGAAAATAACGTGAATGTCATAAATAGGACGTCAGTTGATTTGAATGTAAAGTTCATAAAGATAATCAGCGTTCTGGTTGGGTCTCGTGATCGCATGAAAGCCGTCCTAAAGAAAAGAAGAAAAAGCTAGGGTGGCGGAAGCGAATAAAGTGACCTGATCTTGATATGACCCATTTTCTCTTGCTGTTTTCCTGGCATTGTGTTCATCCGTCCTCGTCGTCTATCTTCGGGAGGCTCCCCCTGCTCGCCGCGCTGTAGTGATACCGGTCGCACGACAAGCCCGCGGTGCTCCCGCGGTCCCGACTCGGACCAGGCAAGAGCTCTCCTCGCTCATTCACCCACAGACCCGCCCCGCCCGTACCTCCGCTGGAGAACGAGAAATATGCCGTGCTGGGCGATCCCTCCCTGCTCGCGGTCGTCATGCCCAACGAAACAGTCCCGCGCGAGGAGGACCCGTAACCCAAGTCCGCGAACCGCACCGAGGAGGGCGTCCAACTCGAGCCCGATCGTACTGAATGCCCGAGTGCCACAGAACCCATAGTCCCTGAGGGCGTGCTCATGGCTTCCTTCGATCCGAGGGACTCAATGGTCGCCATGCGGCGCACGAAGCCGCCCATCATAGCAACGTACTCCTCTTCCTCTTCCTCGCCACCGCTGCTCCCCTCGTCCACGTCCTCCACGTCCCCGTCGCCATCCCGTCTTGACAGCGAAGACCGCGGGTCGGAGGATACGACGTCAGGAAACACCGGTCCACTCGGAGTCGTGCGCCGCAAAGTGTGTCCATGTGAGAAGCCACCGCGCCTGTCTACGGCCTCGCGTGATGGTGACGAGGACGAGGACGACAACGTGCAGGGATATCCGCCCCGTTCTGGAGGATTGTATATGTCCAGATAAGGATAAGTAGGTCCAGAGACGCCATAACCATAAGAATACACGAGGTCGCTGTCGTCCGTGTGCCTCTCTTTTTCTTTGCTGGATTCGCCGTCGTCGTGAGTAGACAGCGGGAACGAGTCCGGACCTACACCGTGTGCGATCTCTCGGGACAGGGTCGTCTTCTTGCCATCTTGATGAGTAACAGTGCCATGATGACCGCTAGGCTTCCAGGGCGCGCAAGATCGGATCTCAGATGAGTCACGGGGGTTCGGCGAACCCGTGTTCCTCTCTAAACACGAGGACACATCCGACGACACGGTGTCCGACGTCACTTGAGTGACCGAAATACGACTCGTTCGTCGGATCATCTGAGACGCCAAGGAGGCGGCTGTGACAGCGTTGATAGGTTGTGTCAGGGAGGACGGCGTCTCAGTGCCACACTGTGTATGCGACGATTTGGTCGCAGAGGTAGAAGTCGAAGTTCTGCGAGATGTGGGTGGGGAGATCCTCGGAGGTGAAATGTCCTGCTGTTGTTGTTGCTGCTTGGGAAGGGTGGCGGAATGGGAATGGGAATGGGAACGCGAATGACCCGTGCAGGAAGTCGAAGGTGCGAGGGTACTCATTGAGTTTGACTTGAGCAATGTGACGACGGAATGGTTGTTGAGCGTGTGGCTCGAATCTTCCGATCGTGTCAGCTTGAACGTCGACTCCGACAGGTGATCGAACGGAGATGAAGTTGAGACAGGCGAGATGTATTCGGGATCGGATGGAAAGTATCGAGAATACTTGCTGTTCCCCTCGGAGGTAGGGTGTCGCGTCCCGTAAAATGAACGGAGAGTGTAGATGAATGAAAGCTGAGACCCAAAAAGGCACGATCAGCGATTATTTTTTCAAATACTTGCTAGCCACAAACTCACGGCCATCATCGACGTCACGACAAGTCGCAGTGTGGCCGCAGCTATCCACGCGGTAAATGATGCTGCGTGACAGGAAGTGGTTGCTGCATTGGCAGCCGGTGTATACCACGAAATGTCCAGGTCCCAATGGCATAACCGATCAGGATGCCATATCAAGACAAGAATGAGATTCATCATGGCTTCCGCATACAATAGAAACAGATAGCATGCTCGAAAGAGCGACCTCGTGCACCGCCAAGCGTGAGGATGGCTTTGTTGGGGTAACAATGGCATCAACACGGACATGATCACCAAACCGAGCGCAAGCGCAGACATGATGCCCAGGACGATAGTGCAAATGCGCCCAGGGCCACCCAAACCATCGGCGAACGCGAGGAAGTAACGAATGGTAGTGTACGTTCCCCAGATGCCTAAGGACATTAACACCTTATGGATACTACGCGAACTGCGAACGACATACCGAAGAGAAGTTCGAACGTAGTGTTTATGGCATGCAAACGGCGAAGCTTCATCTTCGTCTGATAGTCTTCCACATTCTTGTGTTCTGCAACGGTGATCGGATCACCCAGAAGATTGAGACCGAGATCCCAACCCGAAGTCGGGCCATCCGGGTGAGTTGGTTGACGTTGAATGAGGTCTTGGTAAGCCACAGAGGCAAACAAATGGCTCGTCGGACTGCCGTCACGTTCGGGCGCAGGACGGAGAAAGGGAGTAGCTGAGCGCAAGGGAAGATCAGAGTCTTTCTCGTTGGTAAAGAATGCGTAGTGGAGGTTAAGGGCGGCCATTGCTTAAAAGTGAACACCACAAGGATAGCCTGAAGGAGAACACGTGAAAGATCGTAACTCGAACAAAAGAATGGACGTGGTGAACAGTGATAGGATAAAAAACGAACCCTGTTCTTTGTTCATAAATACCACTGCCACGTTCGCTTTACCCGTATGTTGACTTCGCGTTGTCTCTGCAGGGTCAGCATCATCAGTTTGAATTCAAAAATCCGATACCACAATCCACACAAAACTTTTGACTGACCTGTGACTGGAGGGGTAACTTACGGAGAGAATCCGAACACAACAATATTATTACACGGATTTGTGGTCCCTTTTTGTTTGTTTCATACAAAGGCCTTCCAAGGTTCTGCCAAGCGCTTCTGCGTCTTCGCGTTCAAATTTCACAAACGAACCAATCAGAACGCAGGAATGATGATCCCATCACGTAACTCGGACTGAAAATAAGTCGGCTAGATATGAAGTCTATCATCAGATTGGGTGTAAACAGCAAACCGGACGGGATGAATCTATCCTCTTTCTGACCCTCTTCCGTCACTCACGACACAGCTGCCTTTACCCCGTCAAGCTCTTCCCTGCTCAGGTCATATAAGTTGTCTGCTTGTGAGACGTCGCCGAGCATGGCACGTAGGCGATCTTTCTGCGCATCCGAAAATTTACCGCCACACAATATTGAATACGTGTGAAGCAATCTAGACAGAGATGATATATATTAACAAATTAAATTTAGCACGGTCAACGAATACCCACTGACCTCATAACGTTCTCTTGGAATTCGGGATCTCTTTCATTCTCGCCGTCCGCACCGAAAGGAACTGGTTCTACCAGCGCAGATATGAGTGCATCCAAGAGCGAAGAGACATCCGATCCATCATTACTCTGTAGTGCTGCCATGGTTGTAGGAAAAGTTGATACAGACGCCGGATCCGAAAGCATGGATGCGTGGGAATTGGGATGTATTGGTGCATTTCCAGTCGAAGGAGTGTGCACACTCGCAGGTGTACTTGACGTCTCCCCAAATGGTGGAATCAGCAATATATTGATGAGGAAAGCGGTCTTGCGGCGCAACGTGATGTCTGAATCTGTGACGGCCCAATCAGGATGACATAGCTTGACGAGATGAGCATCCGACGTACCCTCGAGAGAATTACGCAGAGTATTCCAACCTTGCAACTCTGTGAACTTTTTGACAGCAGCAGCACTGTGCTTCAATAGGCCTGATAGCGCGTACATGGCTTTCGAACGGGTGCCAGCAGAGTTGGACGAAGGTGATAGGCATGCAAGGATGGTAGGGATCGGATCCAAGGACAAATACTGTGCCACTGTTAATTTCACCTGTATATCGACACGATTTTTTGAGTGGGCTTACCGCCAGTTGAGCAGCTGGATTATTCTGCAGGGCTGTCCCTAGTACCCATAGAGTTTGTAATCTCAAACCATCGGTGGTAGCGGGAAGACCGACGAGGCCATGTAGAGGTTCCCACATCCTCAAATTTTGGAGGTCTACAATGTATTAAGTACCACGTACGGTCGAGGAGAAACTGACACACCGTTTGCATTGTCGATGCTCTCCACGAGCTGAAGGGCGGTCAGCCCATCAGTTCGACCGAGATATGGCTTAACATACCATCTCCAGGTTATCCATCGCTGCTATTCGTTGATCTTCATCTTGAGAGGCGTCTAGAGCAACTTCGAGAGCGTCTTTCATCAGCTGTGCATCTGGTTTCCCGAGGATGTGATCGATGATCGCTGGGTCGAGATCCTTTCTCTCGGAGGCGGCTGCGCGGTCTCCTGGAGTTGAGTGTTCGATGCCCCATCGCAGAAGAGATTCCATGACGCCAATTTTGCGAATTTACAGGTACCTGCTTATATGCGTTCGAGAATCATCTACCCCTAAGTAGACTCGGCAAAGGAGCGGAGATCGAAGGGGTTTCAAATGTGACCTACAATTTTCTACCATGTTGATCCAGTCGAGGTGAGTTTTCTTGACAACTTGACTCGTTTGTAGTGATGATTACCCATCTACCATACGTTTTACCACATTCCGAAAATACTATGTGGACAAATCCTTGATTTCAGCCTTATCTGACTACCCCATCTTTTGTTTTACTTGCCTTATACTTATTGGTGTCTTACAGGTCACCGAGACAGTCCATTTGGAAAAATGGTGTGTATTTTATCTGTCTTTCTTATTTCTTCCCGATGAGGTTCATTCGATGGGCGGACCGATCGTACTCTTGACGTTGAATCCCCTGGTGTACAATTTGGGGATGGCTGGAGGCCTTGTGGAAATGCATCGAAATCTGATTCTTTCAATGATACTCCGTTTTTGGGCTGCCACTCATCCATTCTTGCAGTGCCTTGACTCCCTCGATCGGTTCATGCCCCCATCCATTTCGGATAATGCGGTGATACGTTGGCGCGTTTTCAGTCTCGCGTGTACACCGCGAGACATCCATTCATTGGCTGTAGAGAGGAGCGCTGGAGTCGCGCGGTGGGACATGGGCAACGATGCAGATACAGCTTTCGAACGCGAGTACGTATGTATATAGCTTGGTATTTCTGCATGTAAGATACACTGCTCTGTTCTTCTCCCGGTCGTACGAAATGCATCGCAGAGTCGCTCACACTGTAGCGGCGGTCATTCCAAGAACGTACTCAGCAGAACGCTCGGCGAGGTTGCATGATCCTGCCAGAGTGATAGACGAAGAAACGAATTATTATGGAACCAACGATGTCTACTTACCCCGCCAGGAGAGTTCCGACCTCAGCGGCTACGATTTCACCACTCACGAAGACAACGAACAACAACACTGGCGACGTCTGGACTCACGTGGAGAGAGCATCCTGAGTGGTTTGGAGGGTTCAGGCGGAGAAGCATACGACAGAATGACGAGGAGTCCAGAAAGCATGCTCCGGACGGGTTCTCTCGACAGAGTAGTGGAGGAGTTCACTGACCCCCCTGCACCTACGGACCCTCTCAGTCCCCAGCTCGAGCCAGAAGAGGTCGAAGAAGTTCTTGAATGGGAGCTGGAAGAAAGTGGACTGTACGGAGGTGAGTATCGTCTACTACTCCATGTCTTGCCAGCCCTTAGTTGACTACCGTGCCATAGGATCGTACAAACGATTGTTGGCATTGAATGCGTTCGTACCATTGACAGCGTTGATCACCTTTGCAGTCCTTGCACTACTGCCACATATCCTATGGTCGCATCCCAGTTCTCCATCTCGCTATCCGCCACTCTTCCCTTCACCCCTCCCAGAGATTCTCCTCTCGTCGGCCATGTTTACGCTGACGCACCAACTGCGCGTTCCATTTTACGCCGTTTCGTCGCTTCTACTGCGCCCTGACATAGCCTCGCTTCTAACCACCTTCATGCACGCCATGCTTGTCAACATCTTGCGCCTCGCCTCTCTTGCGTTGCTGCGTGTCCGCCACAACATGGACAACCTCAAACCATCATGGCAGGACTCGTCTTTTCACACAGTATGGTGGCTTTCATTCAATATCGCAGAGGTCATGGTCGCCCTCGTGCAAGGTTATCAGCATATCGCGCTTTATCGTGATGTCATGGTGCCCCCTGGTAGAGAACTCGAGTTCTTGGCGCGGCTAAAGGGCGGGGTTACTCCCTCGCAGAGCAACGGAAACCCTAATGAGTGGTGGAACTCTCCTGAGCAGCTGCCAGACGATTCTCATGACGATCTGCAACAACTTGAAGACCAAATCAGCCATCATTCGAGCATCCAAAACAATTTCGACCAATTGCTTGCAATAAAGGCCAGAGAAGAACTCGAGGACGTGTACGGCGTTGCGCCCATAGTACGTCTCAACAATCGCGCTGCGTGTTATGCCGTGCTCTTAACTCTACGTCCATAGAAAATCCCCGTCTTCGTGGCATGTTTGCAACGTTTTGATTCAATCATCCTCTCCGTCGGCCTTACGCTCCTCGTATCGTCTGCCTATCTCCGCTCACCACTTTCCGTCCCGGTTGCGGACAGCACGATCATCGTATACCCTGTTATCTCTCACAAACCGTTCATTGTCACGTTCCCGATCGTGGTGCTCATCCACTCATCTCTCGCCTCTCTCTACACGCCCATGATCCTCCCCCGTATCGGCATCCACACTGCCGCATACATCAGCGTCCTCGTCAGTTTGATGTGTTTCTTTGCAGGTTTGGCGGTATGGGGGGTGCTCTCGTAAGTTGGTGAGATCTCGAATTCCAGGTCAATTATCTACCTCTGTACACCTTAAGAATCTGTAAATCATTTCCCGACTATGCATCATCTTCATATCTGCTCAACGTTTCGTTAAATGCACGAGGGCAAACTCGTCATTGCGATCGGGAATAACCAGCCACGCAAACATCCGAACAGCAAGTAGCAAGAGAGGGAGGAGAACAAGTCAAGCTCTTGTCTGCTGTCGAGGTCAAAGGACCTTCATGGGAGACATCTTCAATAGGTTACATGTGCACCTGTTGATTGGGGGATACAGTATGTATGTGGTGACTATCATAGGTCTTTGTGCCAAGCAGGTAGTCAGTGCTTTCAGGGACAGCCATCGAGCGTATCCATTCAGTTGCAATGGAGTAGTAGTTTGAACACTCTGGTGACGGAGAAATTAGGGCAGTGGTACTAGGGGCACAAACTCTTCAACTTCAAAAGGCAGGAGTAATTGGAGGGCAGAGAAAGCATGATCTTTTATTTTGATGGATGGATGATTGCCATGTATCAGCCAGCCTCGTGACTATGACATGGCCAGTAGATTTATACGACACTAGTGGATCAGATTCACCGGGGCGCTATGCTATCATTACAGCCTCTGTAGTCCATAAAGAGGTCTCGAATTTTATCCTTCAGCTATGTGTGATCTTCATTGTTTCCACTGAATACTCCACCTGCCCAACGCACGAGAGCGCAGCCCACAGCACCGAACAAGAATGACCAGTCAAACAAACCCCCAAACAGCGAGTACCGAGGAAGAGAGGAGAATAAGTTGATGACACCATCATTGTCCCCGCCTGCAGTCGAGGACGAAGGCGGGGGGAACATTGTCCGTAGCTGGACTAATGTGGAGAGAAGGTAGATACCCTAGAATGAAGCAACATGTCATCGACACGATCCCCCGGATGGAATGTGAGAAGCAAACCATGAGCTGTGCCAATAGAAGCAGCATCAGAGAGGCGGAGATATTGCGAGATGTAATTCGGAACGCCTGGTAACAGGATGGACATTCATTTGACGTTTGTGCCTCTCCTCGAGACGGTCCGACTTACCTTTGTGACGCCTCTGAGGACCACTCTGACACTGCTCAGTATGATGGCTCCCACGAGGATCAAACTGATCTGCCTGGATAGCGATGGGACATCTATACTCGGCTTTCCAGTTGCAACTGGTAGTAAGGAAAAAATGTAAGCGAAGAGGTGCGCGATAACATCTCCGTAAGATGATGTCTTGTCATCATCCATTGATGACAGTGGCGACAGCAGATTCATAACCGACTGACAGGGGAACACATCAGTGGAACGGCAAAGTAACGTCACTGGAACACTTGCACTGAGCACCCTACACACGCAGTATACTGCCCATACCCTGCTGAGAAATTTACCACGGATAGACAAGGCAAATTCGGTGTCTTCGCGATTGCGCTTCAATGCCGCGACCCTTGTTGTCATGTGTGATTCGAGCGCTTGCATGCCGATGATTTCTTGCTGCAGGGAACCCTGATCTGAGAGCGGAAGGACTCGAATACGTCACTGCCCGGGAATCTAGAGGTACGAAACCTCACGTGTATCACGTTTAAAAGCCACACGCGTTATCCAGGAGCCATCGATCTGAGGCTGTTTTGGATGCTCAGCCACAGCTTAGCATCAGAGAGATGTTCACACCTTTGAAGCCTCGTACGCATCGAGATCGCGAGTACGTTCACGTAAGTCGGACCGTACGCGTTCAAGAGCGTTCTCCGCCGAAGCAATGGAAGTGGCAGAGGGGACAACCCTTTTGCCATGTCAAAACGTTATGCTGTGAGGTTTCCTTCTGTCACATGAATCATAGACATACGTTTTGCGTGAAAATGTCCCCCACGCTGCATTCACGGCACCTAGACCGGACAGAATTCCGAGGACAATGGTTCCGAGGACCACCAACCTAGCAGCTGTCGATGTGAGGGGGTTGTACGACGCAAGCTCGGCAGGAAGTGGGACGAATGACAGGGCAAAGATAAACAGAGCGACGGGGAGGAGAAATGCAACAGACTTGACATTCAGAAGGCTGGGAGTCTCTACAGGGTCCGGCAGATTTGTCAAGGATCACGCGTCACCATGTGAGCAGGGTGGTGGGAACGAACCTGAGCGGTATGCGAGAACCATGCAGAATGAGGCTGGGATAAGAATGATGATTGTCGAAAATAAGAGGAGAAGAGACACCCTCCACGTGTACAATCGGACGCTGAGTATGATAGCATTCGTCAGGCCACTGACGAACATGGGCAAGTAGTACTCACTATGGATCGAGAAGGCTGAATCCTTGACAGAGCAGCATTGCGAACAACATGCAGCACTCCGTGAAGCAGATCGAGAAGGACGATTGCGCAAGGGATGAATGCCATGGCTTCGTCGAACTCAACTTTGGCTGCGTCGTTGCTTGTGGAAGGGTATGATCCTGCGCAACATGGCCTAGGCATCCAAAGTCATTGTATAGCCCTCTTTTCAGGAACATACGACAACATAGAAAGACGCAGACGCTGCCTTGAGATTTGGTCAGTGCTCGACTCACACAAGGCGAGTGCGAACCTCGCGCCAAGCAACAGCAACTCTTCCAATAACATCGTGATGGTGAACTTGAGAGTGTCTAATAACCCTAACCTTGAAGTAGGGTTCCTATTACCAGTGACACGTGCCTAGTACCACAGCCAAGGTTGTACAGCCTCGAGGCTGTCAGCTGAGCCTTACGACAACACGACGCCGACGACATGAACGAACCAAGTCATAAAGGAGACCCAACGACGAAAATTGCCACTGAGCAAGCCACCGGGACCAGCATTTCGCATTCCCAGCAACTTCAGCCTATGGTTGGGAGCCGATTTTTGTCTGTTTCGTTCCTCGTGGTTTACTCACGCTATGCCTAGCAGGAGATTATTTCCGCAGCACAAAGAGGCGACCTTGCGACCATCCAGAAGCTCGTGGACTCGGGGAATGCTACCGTGAATGACAGAGATGAACAGAACGTGTTCGTCACACTTTCTGAACGTCATATACCCTACTTCGGCTGAACTTGTCGTGCAGGACGCCACTTCACTGGGCTGCGATCAATGCGCAACTCGCTACTTGTCGATATTTAATTGAACAAGGCGCCGAGGTAGATGCCACTGGGGGTGATCTTCAAGCAACACCTCTCCAATGGGCCGCGCGAAACGGATACCTCTATATCGTACATCTACTCATATCGCACAATGCCGATCCTACCATTTCAGACTCTCAAGGATACAACGCTTTGCATCTTGTCACACACTCCTCATCAGTGATGCCGTTGCTATATCTCCTTCATCAACCCATTAATGTGGACTCTCGTGATCTACAAGGACATACATCACTCATGTGGGCAGCATACCAGGGAGACGCGCTCTCTGTTGACTTGTTATTGAAACATGGTTCAAACCCCAATCTGAAAGACGACGCAGGGCTTTCCCCCCTCCACTGGGCTGTGGTACGGGGAAACAGGGTCATCCTTCGTCGGCTCATCGAGACGGGCGCGGATATCCATGCGAAAGACGCAGAAGGGCGAACGCCAAGAGACATGGCCGTCGAACTCAAAAGCTTGGGTGCATGGAAGCGTGCCTTGGAGGAGGGTGGTATGTCCGAATTCGGCGTCAAGAAAACAAGACCACTCAACGAAGTGAGTGTTCTCATCGCGTGTCCGACGTCCTGGTTGATGTTCCTGCAGAGAAATACTAAAGTTGCCATCTTCGTGCTACCTTCAATATTCTTGTACATCATCTTTACTACCTTGAGCATCCTCCCATGGTATACCGGTATTTTACTTGCAATGGCCGAGTTCTTTGCCATGCACCATGTGAGTTGTTTCCCCTTTGGATTGACCTCAGCCAGTTGACATCAATTCTCCAAGATCGTTACCCGTGTTCTTCTAAACAAAGACAGTTATACGGGGACCGTCAGTCAAAGCCCATATTTCGCTGGCATCATCGCTGGATCCATGCTATGGGTTGGGTATGGCTGGGTTACAAGACTCGTCAGAGGTAATATGTTATGCCCTGTGCATTGGAATTTGGTCTTGGCTTACTGTGCTCGGCAGAAACATCCGAGCATGCATTCATACACTTGGCTTTCGCCCTGGTCTTTGGTCTATGTGTATACAACTTCTTCCGGGCCATCACGCTCGATCCGGGTGCATGCCCTCGACCAGCTAACGACGGAGAGCTGAAATCTGTGCGTGTGTTCTCTGTAATATGTGCCATTACTCTAACAGCAAAGTGACATAGATAATAGAGGACTTGGCCTCGGGAGGACGACTCAATGGTCAAACATTCTGCATTCAATGCATGGTAAGCGCTACCGTGTAGTATGTTACCGATCCTACAAACCATCTGAAGGCAAGGAAACCCCTCCGGTCAAAACATTGTCGAGTTTGCGACAGGTGTGTCGCAAGAAGTGACCAGTAAGGTGTTTGTTATCCTTGTCCAGCTCTTTCTAAGCTCTCCAATATCAGTCACTGTCCATGGGTGTGGAATTGCGGTCCGTCCTCTCGTCATTCAGAACTCTCAATTACTCATTGTTCTTCTCAAGTCGGCGCTAATAATCATCGCCAATTCTTGCTGTTCGTGACGACTCTTCTCATCGGCATATCTTTATTCGATTACCTTAGCTACGAATGTGAGCCTCTGGCGTAACTTATCATGTTTCTCAGCTGACCATTAGCATGATAGTCTTCACATCTGCCCTTCTACAAGAGCCGATTCTCAGTGACTGTTCGACCATCCTATGCGGCCCAGCATCCAAAGATGCATTCCTTCTCTCCATCGCGATGTGGTCTACGCTTCAACTCACCTGGACATCCGTACTCCTTGTGACGCAATACTGGCAAGTCGCCCGTCAGCTCACCACATTCGAAGTCTCCAACCTTGGACGATACGGTTTCATGGGCGGCCGCGGAGCTCTTGCGGCAGGTGGGGGCGGTACAGGCGTTCAAATGGGACATCGCCACCAACACCAACACCAGCACCAGCACGCATCGAACTCTGAGCGAAGCGACGAGGACAGCGAAGCAGAAGGCGGAATACACAAGCACAACCACCAACATAGTGGCGTCTTTGCCATGCTGACCGCACCGGGGACGTGTGGCGGATTCCTGCTCAATCTGCTCGGGCTCGACAGGTTTACGCGGGGGCGCGCTGCACGCGGGCTTGCGCTCGCCTCGTCGGGCGCGCGTGCGCGAAATCCGTTTGACTTGGGTGTTGTGAGGAATTGCAAAGATTTTTGGACGATGGGCAAGGAGGTTGGGGTCGATTACGGGCAGGTGTGCGACGTTCCGGCGGAAGGATTCGCAGAGGCCAAGAGGAGGAGGGAGTCGGAGAGGGGTGAGGTGGACCACGAACACGATGCAAGCGGAGGGAGAGGCAAGGGTCTATTGAGAAAACTCGGGTTGAACATGGGAGGTTCAAGTCGGAGGGGGTATGAGCCGCTCAGTCAAGTATAGCTTTTTGCCGACCACCAGTCGATGGTGCCTCTTCTCCCTGCTGTTATGTCTGGACTATTACTACCCATTTGTGTGATTTTGGACCCCCTTCGCTGATTGTCGTTCTCAAGAGGCTTTTGGGACATTGAAGGACGAGGCCGCATCGTACCCGGGAGTGACAGACTACAGTCATCGGATGCGATCTCGAGTCGGCTCATTTAACCCAGTCGAATCATTGCAAGGGCAAGGAGGATCTTATTACTCTACGTGAGGTACCGAGTCAGTGGTAAATACTCTCTTTGCTGCCAAGAAATGGGTCAATGTAGTTCCCTCAAATAACATTTCTCGCACACGAAACGTCTCGATCTCAAAGTTCAACTGCTCGCGCACAGCATCTTTTGCCATCCTACCCCAGCCTGGGCACCAACGCTGAACGCGCGATGAGCGAATCCCCCTGTATCTGTGTCTCAGTTGAGAATTAGACGTGGAAACCCGTTTACCCGCGCCCGATGATGACGGCAGTCTTGAAACCTCCATCGTTGATGATCTTGACGCCGAATGCCTAGTAACTACATGCATCCAAACCCGATCTCATCGAATATTTGGACTCGTGCAGCCTGGCCTCTCTACTTCCAGTACGACATCATAGGCAGGCACTTCAAGCAATTTTTACCGGGGTCGCGCCGGGCTCCCTGAGCCGTTGATTGTCCAGATTGAACCGGGTCTACTTCCACTCAGTGGGGCTGACTGGACGATGTTGCCACTTTTATCGACGATCTCTTGGGAGAGCTGATCTGGGAGAATCAGGCAAGTGCGGAGCGAAATGGAATTGGACTGATCGGGGAGGGCTCTGCGCATATCATTGATCGAAAAAGTTCCCTCCTGTGTCAGGGGGTCCTTCTGCGTTGTAAAGTGAAAGCCGTCTGGCTGCGAGTCCTTGAGTTGAGCGAAGGCGGCCGTGGGGGCCCATCGTCTATCTTTGAAGGTGTCGAATAGAGACGAGCTAGTCCAAGTCGGGAGTATGAGGCCAGAAAACCTATCCACGTTCTTGAAGTTCAAGTTCTCGATTGGTAGCTGACTACATAAGGACATGTTGTGAGTCAAATCCGGTTCACTGTACTTGTACTTGCTGTACATGTATGTCAAGTAGTACGGTATGTGTTATACATAATGATACACTGTGGTCCAAATCATAAATCTTTTGAGTCACGTTCATGAATCGTTCGGAACAATGCGATTATAAATGCCCCCTCGAAAAGAGTATGTATGTCTTGTGCATCGTTCCAGCTCCCTTTCCACGAATGCGAGCACCTGAACAGAGGAGGGGCGGATCTCTGGGTTTGACCACGTAGATCGAAGAAAGTCCCAATGTATCACCGATAAGTCCGATGGACGTTCATCCAAAGGATCTTTTCCTTGATATTTAAGGATAATCACCTGGGCTTGCCAAGTTATGTGCCAAAATGGTATTCTGCCAGAGAGTACCTGAAGCAGATCGTTAACCAGATTGTCATATTTGACGTACAAGCGATTATTTATTACCTGTAAGAAGATACAGCCAAAGGAATATACGTCAGAGCTGGTGGTGGGTACAGGTATAGTCTCCTGGTCGGGGTGGATAAATAGCTCAGTCGCAGCCCACCGAGGGGTGCAGATGTTTGAGGGGATTGACTGGTTCTCATCGAGGTACGCATACGAAAAACCAAAGTCGGATATGAAAATCGTGCCCCCGGGGCCCACCAGAATGTTAGAGCCCGTAAGATCGCCATGGACGATCCCAGAATGGTGTACTAGAAATAAAATCTATAAATTATTTTGCACATGCTCCATAGATTACTTACTGTACTGCAAACCGCTGGCCACGTCATGGAGCTGTAAGTCACTCATGAGTTTCATCGATTTTTAAGCATACAGAACCTACGATTGCGAATCTGCGTTCCATAGATATGGCATCATGATTACGGCGGATATAATGGGTCAGTTGGCCCTCGCTCATCAACGGGGTAACAAGGCAGGGGATTGAACCGAATTGGTAAGTGACTCCACGCAGAGGCAAAATGTTTCGGTGGTGTAGCTGGCTCATTATTCTGACTTCTTTTTCGAAGTTCTAAGGGACGAAATATATTGTTGTCTCGCACAAACATGCTGTAGACAAAATTCACCTTGCGAATTTTCGCAACGTCTGATTCGCTGTTGGAAAGTTTTGGGCGTTTGACCATGACCTTGATTCATCACACATTTGAAAATGTGTCGGTATAGGAATTAAAGATACGCACCACCTCAGGTTCCGAGCCCCGCCTAACTAGCCGATGCTTTGTGGATATGCTGAATCCACCATGGTATATCTCTGGTTGACCAGGGAATGGCTCTAAGTGGCTTTCGGGGATCTCCCAAGGGATACTGTAAAGGGAGAAGGTTAGAATGGCTTCGTGTCAATACCCTGATTCAGGCTACGAAGCTGACCTTTTGTAGACAACCTTGCGCGCAAAAAGACCGATTAACGCATATAGCCATGACAACAAGATACCAAGCATGTTGAGGAGAGGAAATTTTTGAAGAAGGAGAGAGAGCGAGATCTGGGATTGGGGAGGGGGGGAGGGGGGTTCGAGGGAACAAGTGTGCACAGAAGGGGGATCTGAGGTGGCGAGATTCGAGTAATCTCGATCAAAGCCTTGCCAGTACTTTGAAAAAGAGGCAGCAATCGAAGCTGTCTCTTTGGCGACGCGGTCTAGTGATACAGCAACGTTTTTATGTACGGCAATTAGACTGGTGACCCACGGCTAGATCCGAGGGCATTGACATAATTTTGAATATGGCTGTGCAACGTGGCTGGCGCCAATAGTATAGCCAGATAACTACAGCCATCTTGGCACCCGGAGCACCTCTCACCATCCCTGTACATTTCCACATTTCCATGTTCCTCTCACCCACTATCCTGGACGATATTCGTCAATACTGCAAATGCGAAGAACAGGTGCATTGTCGCCTTAATTTTCTCTCTCTTCGCGTTTTACCTTCAAGGTGCTGACGCAGGGTTCCAGCAGGAAATACCGTTTGCTCCATGTACAGGCTTCCAATGCAAATGGACATCGGAGGACGTCGATAGGGGTTACTATGGTCGAGTTTCGACCATTGGAGAAGCAAAAAACGAATCTCCCCACTATATGTCGTTCCTGCAGACCCATTCAATCAGAATTCATTCGACTTTGAGGGATGCGCCTTTCCAGTGCATGCGCAAGCAGGGCATCTCCTTTCCAGCCCGGTTTTCTATTGTAAGTCGAGTCCTGTTGGAAGATCAAGACGGGACCGTTGACTTTCGCCGCACGAGCTAAATGACTGGGCTACCTTTATTCGGATTGGTGTGTCTTTTGTCGTGTCATCCCCGTGTTGCTAACTTTCCGTTGCCACAGACCACGATGCAAATGTTGTTCATGGTAATCTAACACCGGCAAGCCGACGTCGTCATCCTTACATCTTTGAACATCTTGCCTGACCCCCTTCTTTCTCAGGAATCGGTTGGCGTTGTTCATGGAAGGGGCATCCTGAATAAAGCTAGACAAGGAATGTCCCTAGATCCAGGTCTGAAGAAGCTCCCGTATGACGATGACATTTCAAGCGCTCGTTGGGCCGCCACTGAGTTGTTCCGTATGGATGAGGATAATCCACGCCCGACAAAGATGAGCGATATCTATTCATTTGGATGTCTCATGCTTCAGGTTTGTTCATCCATTCCTCGTGTTTTTGGTATTGATTCAGTACTACAGGTGCTCACGGGAAGAGTGCCATATTATGGAACGAAAAGACCAGAACAGGTCGTGTACTTGAAGTACTTAGGAAGGGAGCCTATCGATGCCCAAACACTAAATATTCCTGACCGCTATGTTGCGTTTATGCGGAGTTGCTGGTCTCGAGAGCCAGAGAGAAGGCCTACCATGGAATCCGTGATCGGCTTTCTCCGTGAGGAGATCGGGAGGCTTGAGGATCAACGTGGAGATCGTCTTCAGTACTGCTAAGTGTTTACCACTACATACATATTCATATCGAGATCATCGTGCCTGTCTGCGACGCTCTATTGCTATCTTTTATGCTTGTACATTACAAAGTCAACCTATCAGTGGTCTAAGAGGTGCGGAGTATCGGGTCGGAATCTTGGTTCGTCTGCGTGTTTGCCAGTGGCCGCACCCATACTAAGTACTGTATTGATTCAAGGGACACTCAATGCGCCCACGTCGTGACAACACATCCCCGAAGCGGAACGTCCTCTTGCCGCAATCGCGACTGCCTGAATGGTCAACTTCATCATATGGTTCAACCAGTCAGTCTGAACGTTCGCGACGATGGATTCCGGCACTTTGCGCGTTGAAAGCTTTCCCCGAAGATGGAACCTGAATGCGAGTACCGTGACTGAGCATCCAATAACACATAGATCTTTAGCTACTCTGCATAAAGCAAACATAGATCTGGTGACCTGGTCCGCCGATCATTGAACAACTGGCAGTCATGTGAAGGATGCTGTCTTCCTTGTAACTGAAAAGGATGGCAGGACGGGCAGGTCATGAATCGGAGCTCAAGCGCTCACCCCTGCCCACTGCATCGTGCGAACATATTCCCCGAGCGGAATCCGTCAGGGATATAACCACCGATCTGAACGAGGTGCGTCGTACATTGACAACGACAGCTTCTACACGAACTCGGTCGTACGTAGAATCAAATGTGCGAAATGTGTCATCTCTGGGTCGCAGACTCTGGCCTGGACTAAAAAGGGAAGGTACACGAACTGCGTGACCTGTCTACACGGGTGCAAAGTACGACGTATCAAATAAAAATTTACTTCCGAGAGAACTCGAGTTTATGTTTTTCTTTGAACGTCCGCTGCCTCGGCTGGCTTATTCCGGCTGTGGCAGTGATTGTCTACAAATGTTATCCACCAGCCGTTGCGGGAGAGGACGAGGGAATAAGGTTGTGCTGACTTTGAAAAAGTCAGCCCCTCTCCTCGCAAGGAGCCTGATCGATGTTAATCATGTTTAGTCTCCGGGACGGTTGCCTCAGTGGCCTCACAACTAGTCAGGCGCTTTTCTTGTGGCCCATCAACCTTGTAACATCTCGGAAATTCTGCAGGCTGTAGCGTCAACAATGAGTAGTACTTATGCCGAAAATTTTACGGACTGGGTAAGGATGGGAAACGCTGATTCTGTAGAATTTTTTCGGCATAAGTAAGTAACACGGTAAAGGGTTCTTCTGAAAGAGTAGTATTGTCGTACAAGTTGAGTAACTCGAAACCCGCGCCGTTACTACATACCTCCACCCCGGGCCACTGTCCAGCGAGCGCTCAGCGCTCCAACCGCATCTCCGCGCTACTAATGGCGACCACCAACATATTTTCCGCGGGTTCAAACTTATCAGATTTTGTACACGCTCATTGAATGAGCAGCTATAGGATTAAGGATATGCTGCATATACTGTAGCTCAAGGACCCTCAGGCTGCTTGGGGCTTATCGGATCGAGCCAATCAGAGCTGGGAAAACGAACGGAATCTCACTCGGCTGTGTTACGTTACAAAGCTGCTTTCCAGATTTGAAGGATCCTTTTTTTGGACTGACGGGATAATTGGGTCGCACTGATCATCAGGCCTAACCACCAAATATGCAATCCTTTACAGATATATGACATCGTCAAGCCACAGTTTGTTAGGAGTCGAAAAAAATCGAGAGTGGTGGGTGGGGCTTGTTTGCGGTCTTTGAATTATGTACACCGCCACTCGTATGTCCCCGAAGCCCCGGAGCATCGGTTGGGAAGCACTGCCAGAGGACAATGGCTTAAAAACCCATTTTTTACAGCATGTAGCCCTGCACCACAACCGTCCCAACGGCATATTTGTCAACTTATTGGGGAACTTGAGGGACGGCAAATAACATTTGAGCAGTGTCCCGAAAGAAATCACTCTGATTTGAGTAGAGAACATCAGGCGCCAATCACGCTTCCCTCTCCACCCGCGCACGCCCGAAACCTTCACTTGAAACATTGGTAGAAATTGACGGCAGTGAATCATGTGCACTCATCGTCCGATAAGATCACGAGCCTTGCGCGTCACCGTAGCGATCGAGGTTCACTAGTCTCGTACACAGACATGCTGGAGACAGCTGTCATGTCAACTGGGTTTCAAATTGCGCTGCAGAAACCTCTCCAGAACGGAGCGTTTTTCGTTCTACAAGTTTAAACTCCGCCCGCAACGCTCCGAACGTATGGGAACGAGACTAGAGGTTCACATGCACACCGGGCCCCGGAATGTTTCAGGTGGTCTGCCTAGGCGATGGCAATGCGGCTGCGCCCGTCACCAATGGGGAACTGGACCCTTCAATGATTTCCATTTTCAGGCTTATTTAACCTGTGATTGGAGGAAAGGTCGACGCTGGCAAACTCCTGCACCGGAAAGCGATCCTGCAGATACGGTGCAGCATCTTGATAAGTTAATTTGTATTAGTGGAATAAGCGAAGCTTGACAAAATCTGATGGCGGACAGTGGAGCAAGGCAAGCGTGTTGCGACGTCGCACTCATTCGCGAGATGCGCGCTTTGACAGCTCGACCCAAAAGAAGTCAGCCGTTTCATCGATGATCGATGATTGGTGGCCTGTAATACGCCAATCAAACGAGGACGGCGCATCACCTGTGATGTCTCCAATTACACGTTATCCAAGAAAAAATGGTCCCAAAAGTTCGGCAAACAATAGCGAGAAAGAAGAAAGAAGAATACGATACGATCATACCCATATGCCAACTCCACTCCATCAAGGACCTTCCACCCCTCTCCAGATAGCATCCGCGCAGTCCAACGATTCGAGCCATTCTGCTGCATGATATTTGGCCCTCCGATACGGCCATTGTTCGACGTCCAACGACCCATCTTCCTTGGATCTCGTCACTGTCCAAACCCTCCCGTCAATTCGTGCCACGCGGACATTCGGGAACCCATGTTCGATAACGCTCGAGACAGAACGGATCGGAATGTTGGTCAGGCCAAAGTAGCGCAGCATCGCGGGGATACCCATACGGAGTTGCTGCATGCAGGACGAACCGTCAGATAAGGCATGCGGAGTTAAGAAGAAGTAGAAGAAGAGTACAATAAAAGGACAATAAAAGGACGCACGTTCATAAATGATCCCATGTCCTCCGTCAAAGCCGGTGAAAAATCGAGCGTCAGTGCGCGCACCGTTCGTGGGACCAACCAGCCGGCCAGCGAAGGCGACAAATCTTGTGGGTAAGTTATCGATAGACTGCGCAAATTCGATAGCGCAGGAAGTACACCCCACGCCGATGCGTCGAACCCAATCCGACGTGCATCGCCTGCAGGGACAAGAAGGTGATGCGTTCTTAGTTGTGTTCGCTCGCGCAAAAATTCCGAGATAGCAGGACACAGATCCCGATCCGAGACATGTCGGTGGAGACTCGTAATCGTGAACGAGAAGTGGCGAAGGAATGGAAGTCCAGTTCGATATTGTCTGAACAACGACGATGGTGCGCACTCGAGCGTCCCCGACAACATTAGTGACTCCAATTGCTGACCATTCGCGAGAATGTGCGAAAACGCTTGTGTGTCGGTCGAGAAACAGCCATTGAACTCAATCTGTGTGAGATGTCGAACACAGATTGCGTCCGCTGGAAAACGCCAGCGAGGATTGTTGATGGACAACGAACGAAGTGTATCCCGACTCTGAGCGAGGAACGTGTGAACGTACGAACTGCATCCACCATCAGAGCTGATGGCAAAGTGAGTGAGGTGCTTGAAGACGGGCAGTTCAACATCGACAGCGTGGTCTGCCACTCTACAACATTGTTCAGTTAAACGGGAGACATATCGACGAGAGATCCTACACGAGAGATAGTCGTTGCAGCCTCTGATGATGTGAGTGTACCGTTTGCAGCATCCGTGCGATCAGCTCCTTATTGCCAGAGCAATGTATTTTACGAAGGTTCAACAGTTTTGGTAGTGAGTTCATGAGCATACCTGGGAAGACAATTGATCACCGTGATCAATGAAGCAACAGATATGTAATCATACCAACTTGGAATGCCAAGGGTTGCGCGGTATCGGAGGAAGCAGCAAAAATACTTAAGCTTTTGACGTGACCTGCAAAGTGGGAATCTACCAATATCCGCGCGAGGATGTCTGCGCTCCGCTGGTAATGCCAAGCATCGATGTCCTGGTCGACGCTGTCCTCTTTTACGGGCCGAAAACGACTCTCTGCTCCTCCAGGTTCCATAGCAGTGGTAAGATGGAGGTCGATTTCACTAAAAAGTAGTTGGCTCGCAATACGCGAAAGCGCATTTGGGACGAGTAATAAGGATTTAAGGTCTCGTTTAGGAAGGAAGAGAGCAATCTCCCTCCATACCTCTGCTGAGAAGCGAGGTGGGCAATCGGGCTCCCTGAGAAGCTAATGGTTGCGATAAACCAACACCCTCCGCCTGTGCGATGATGGCACGTACCATCTCGGGACGCAGATGCTGTGAATGTATGATTGCCTTGACATCCTGATTGTCGGGATCTACTGTCAATACGGAATGAAGGTCTGCGGATATGTCTTAGATATGGGATCGTGACAGCGTGCAACACCCATACCTTGCTGAGCGGACGTACGGTAGCCCGCAGCAAGTCTTGCCTTGGCGCGTAGCAAGAGGGCACGTGCGATGCTAACGGAAGGCAAGCTTGGCACTTGCAAGAGTGATTGGACAGCGTTTTCCATGACTGTACGATAGCTTTATCAACGCGCATCAGAAAGGATGTGAGCGAAAAATATGAGTTTCCGGCGTCCTACCCCTGGACGGGCAAATGTTGTAATGCATGCAAGAGCACGTCGGCTTTCTGAGCGTCATTCAGAGTGGTGGTGATATCGTGAATGCTCGCATCGAGAATGCGAGGATTGAAGAGACTCATGTACGGACAAACCAATTACGGTGGCCAAGAACGGAGAAGAGGGGAAAAACGGAGGAAAGGGAGGATCGGGTAGTCATGATATACTTTTAGGGAAGCAGAGCGGCGATTTGTTCGCCCATTTCCAGCTTTTGGTACCTCGGAATTCACACAATCATATCTGTAAACCAACGACTCCCGAAAAGAACAGACAACGGTGTGACATTTTTACTTCGTGTTTCGTTCCAAGTACACATAAATCGCACTGGCAAGTCGTCGTATTTTGCCTGCCAGTAGACACTCCGTAGCCTACACCCTCGCCGAGTTTCAAGAGAAAAGGTAGCTAGGCCTCGTGTTCAGCCAATTACATATGTGTCAGGTACGTACTCAGGCTTGGCTCCGTAAGTGCTGGCGACACTGTGATAGGCTGACTCGAATCTGTTGACAGCTTTTATAGAGAGGTACAACTTGAACTAAGTGAGTCACTCAGTCTTGCAGCGGACCTGATAGCGCTCCAATTCGCATACGTGCAACTGGTTCGAAGTCCCGGACACATCGGCGACTCGACACCCAGACTTGAACCAAACCACGGTTACCGCGGCGGGGTGAGGACAACCATCTTAATTCGTCAGATAGGACCGAAGCTGATATGTGTCTTTACTAATCAAGAAGAACTGGGGAGGTACTCGAGCTTGAGGCCTGGACGTTGGACCCTTACGCCCCCAAGTTGAAATTCATCGGTCGGAGTCTCACAGAGAAAATGGAAGTCCCTTACTCCTTGAACAGCTGCCACATCCTTCTCTTGGAGCACCCAAAGTCCGCACGGTTCGGGCCCCGGGCTGCAGGAAACCTGATTGGACGATGAACGGGCGCCACCACGACTTTGGAAATACATAAGCGTCTAGTGTACTCATGGTTCGAACAATATTAATGTCCTCTTCGAATTTCCAAGTCATCGTGGGTTTCTCTACTCACAGTGATCATAAGATCTTGTTAATTTTCGAAATCCGTGATGATGAAGATGATACACAGGAGGGAGTCGACTGTACCATTTCGATCGAATCGACGGGCCGTGTGACGCGTGACAATGTCTGACGAAAAATTAATTCCCGTTACGACGACCAGAATTTTCGTCATTTCGGCAGGCGGCGGCGAGTACCCAATGAGAAGGCAGCGTGACGAAAATAAATTTTGTCACGCGTAACAGACGAATGGTACGACTCATGCACGTGACACAATGCGGATCCTGTCACAGACGATGATTGGCAGTGGATTGATTTCGCAGATCAGTATGTATCGCGTGATTGACTTGTTCTCCACATGTACGTACAACACCGGTGAAGCTTCAAGTCAGATTTTTGTATGTACGCGCTCAATGAACAGCTTTTTGAGCGCTTAGGATTACGAAAATACTCGGCTGTGTTACGTTACTTACAAGATGTTCAAGTTATCAGGCTTACTCGCGATATGATCCAGACAGAGTCAAAGTTTTATCTACCTTGACTGTCTGACGTCGACAAGACTAAAGTTCGACATACTTGCTCCGAACACGCACTCGCTGAAAGCACATCGCACAAACCTAAGATAATCGGAATACCCGATATGTCTATCGCAAAATATCAGCATACAGGAGAAAGGAGGCCGATAAACGCATGTATCAACATATAAAATGAGAGTATGTTGGATATTTATGTGTTTGCTTGTAATTAGTACCCAGGTGAAGAGAATCGTACTACACATGGACCTGAAAGAATGTTTTCGGCAGACAGTCCTTGATAGGCAAGCCCGAGCCCACACATTCTCAACTTCTCAAGAACCGGGAAAGTGCAGCAGTTCGGAAAAGTTATCCTTTCGTCGCTTGGATCAGCCCAGTGACTAAGAAACGGAAATGAATTTGTTCTGGTCAGTGCCTATGATAGCCAATCAATGCTGTGCGAGTACTTGTTGCGCCGTTGCGCTGCATTCGATGATGAGATTGTGCCTTACAGGCTTACAGCTTGATTAAGGGCAGTCAGGCAAGGTGTGCCAGTTGTTCCCATGGTCGAATTGAAGAGAGTCCAGACATTAATATTGGAAGTCCATTGGAATTTGGCCGTAGGCATTTTTGATCACTTTGGCTTTCCAAGCACAATTAAACCAGCGCGGGCGTAAAGAAGAAGTGACACTTGCCACTGAACAGCTGATTCGGAGTTTAACACGGTGATCCCAAGCCTGCCGAGAGGAGCAGAATTATCCCGGATGCGAGTCTTGGTCACCCACATCAACGGAAAAATACTTTCCCATCTTCCCCGTGAGCTGTGCCCGAATCCACTTCCTGACGGACGCCCTACGCTCTTGATCTAGCCACAGAGGACATTGCGTAAAGCGCAAAGCCGATTCAATCATACCTATACCAAGGACTAAGCGATCCAAACCATACATACAACTTCTTGATCTCGCGCACGATCCTCCGCTTCTTGCTCGGCTTCGTAAGTAACGACCCATCCCAGCCTGGCGCTGTACGCAGCACGCCAGAACGCGAAATAAAATAAAAAGAACGCACGCGAAGCCGACCGCGATAAAACACAAAACAAGACGAGCTGGAATGCAAGTAGGGATATATTGAGCACGTTAGGGTGACTCTTTGAGTCCGGGTGAAGCAGGGCCGTCAACACGTCGTGCGTGGTAGGCACGCGGAAGACTACATGATCACAGTGTTCTCATAACCCAAGTACTTGGCAAATAAATCATCATTGTCGTGGGAAATCTGGGAGACTCGGTGTTACACACGAGTTTTTTTGGTGCGAGTAGAACGACAGCGACGACGACGACGACCCGATGATACCTCGAAATTCTGCTCGCAAGTTGGAGACGACTTTGGTGTCGTACTCCCGGCAACGTCTTCCGCGACCAGCTCGACTCTACTCGACGCCATCAAAGAAGGCCAATGCCCCTGCGGCCGCCTTCGCCCAACTTCAGGTCCCACAGCAGGACGGCTTTCGCTACACGACACGGAAGGACCCATTGACGCAGGAGGGAACGTCCTTCGTCAACGACATGCGCGGATTTCTGCACCGCCGCGTTCCCTACACAATTTTACCTACCCCTCTCCCCGATCAGTCCAGTGCCACCGCGCTCAGCACTTATTTCTTCCCCGATTCACCCACACAAGACCAACTCGCCGTCATGGACGCCTGTCTCTACAATCTGTACGACGTCCCTCGTGCAAAACAAATTTTCGAACGGCTGCGAAAATCTGCTTCGGCTGAATCTCTTCTTGAAACGCGGATATACAACTCGTTTTTGGAGGCTTACATTGATATGGCGTCTGTAAAAGAGCCACATGATAGAGCTCTCTGGGTCGAAGAGGCATGGTCGTTGTATGAGGCCATGGAAAACGGGTCCGAAAGTATCCACCCGACGGCTCAGACCTATGCAATCATGCTTCTTGCTCGATCAAGGTAACGAGTAGATCGTATAACCTGAATCCTCCGTCTCTGACTACTCCCCCTGTAGACTCGATTCTGACCTTCACGAGTCGACCTCAGCGCCTAGTCCAGCTAAGCTGCTCAGTAGACTCACGGCGCGCGAAATAACTATTCAAGACGTGATATCCGATCGCGTCTTTGCCTCGTCTGAGGAAGCTTCGGAAGTTATTCGCTTGCTATCCAAAGCAGCCATAGAGACGAACATGTCACGGGTCATTGCAGAACTAGGACAAGTGGAGGCCATGGGGACTGGTCGCATCGACCCGTTGAGCGACGTAGCGGAGGTGATGCCAGTTAAGAAACTTGCGGTGAGTTCGTTGTTCGTTGTTGCACTTCAACTCGACTGAACCTTTGATAGCAGACATCCCAGGAAGTTGTCGATGAAAATGGCAGTATCGTTCGATCGGCCTTGGTAGAAGAGATCCCATTCAATTTGGACAATCTACGCAAGCACCTGGCACAGGTCACCCTCGCGCGTCGAGTTCTACCTGAAGATGTCGCAGCCCGGCAAAAATTGCTTGAATCGTCTGTCTATGATGTTGCGGTAGAGAGGCTCAAGCACGAGGCCAAAATATTCGATGAGATAGGTTTGGGTCATGTGGATGCAGGTCTCCGGCGCGCAGATCTTCAAAGATGGATGTGGGATTGGCATCAGAAGCTCCGTGCTCGCTTAGAAAACGAGATTTCAGACATCATCGCTGCTGAGGGTAAGCAAACACGAGGTATGTGTTGACTCGTCATGCGGAGAAAGGAAGCCAACATGACGTCCAGGGGATAAAACGACGCGTTTGGGTCCATTTTTGTCGCTCGTAAAGCCTGAAACGCTCTCGCTCATCACGATCCTCGAAGTGATGCGCCTCAACAGCACTGGTGGTATTGCCGACGGTATGAAATTGGCTCGTGCTCTCCTCACCGTTGGACGTGCTGTCGAAAACGAGTATAAGGCTCAGATGTGCAAGCGTAACAACATTGCGATACCTTCGTTGCATCGCATCGGCGACCACAGTTATTTCTCGGGTCTTGGCTATCGGGATCTGCACGCACGGCGAGTTACGGCGGCCAAGTACATCCAGGACAACGAGGAGTGGACGACAGAATGGACGCAATTGTTGCGCGTGCGAGTGGGGAGTATCTTAGTGGACTGTTTGATGGACGTCGCAATTGTCGAACGTACGGCAGTCGACAAACGGACCGGCGAAGAGTTGTGAGTGTACCTTTTGCCTCTCTTCTACTCCTAGGGCTGACAATGCATCCAGGAAGGAGAATCAGCCTGCGTTCTACCACGCATACGAATATGTTCGTGGTCAAAAACTGGGCGTCATCCGACTGAATCCTGTCGTCGCCGATCGACTCGCCAAGGATCCTCTGCGTGAAACCCTTCATCCCCGCCATCTTCCTATGCTTATCAAGCCCAAGCCCTGGCTCGCTCCAGACCAGGGTGGATACATCTATAACAAAAGTAGGCGTCTTCTTACGTCTCGCTGGACAGGTTCGCTGACAAAACGATACAGCTTCGGCGATGCGTTTCAAGGACTGTCAGGAACAACAAAGCTACCTCCACCATGCCTCGTCACTGGGCAACCTTGAGCTTGTATATGCTGGACTGGATGTCCTGGGCAGTACGCCTTGGCAAATTAACCGGAGCATCTTTGATATCGTGCTTCAGGTATGGAATTCCGGTGAAAGGCTCTGCAAGATTCCTCCTGCAGTATACGACAAGTCTGAGCCCCAGAAACCGGAAAACTATGACACAGACGTGCAGGCGAAATCCATATATAGCCAGCGTCTGAAAAGCCATGTCCAGGACAAAGCAAACAACCATTCGGAGCGGTGCAGCGTTAATTATAAGATCGAGATATCTCGCGCTGTGAGTTTTGTCCGTGTGCGCTGAACTACTATACTCACAGAAGGTCAGTTCTTGGGTGACACATTCTACCTCCCACACAACCTCGATTTCCGTGGACGAGCTTACCCCATTCCACCTCATTTGAGTCACATCGGTGACGACTTGGCCCGTGGTCTCTTGATGTTTGCGGAAGCAAAACCCCTTGGCGCACGCGGCCTGCGCTGGCTCAAGATTCATCTTGCCAATTTGTACGGTTACGACAAGGGTAATTTCGACGAACGCGAATCATTCGTGATGAATCACCTTGACGATATATACGACAGCGCCGAGAAGCCTTTGGAGGTGCATCAATTTCTTCGTTTCCGGGTCGTTCACTGATCATTGGATAGGGTCAACGGTGGTGGACGAGGGCTGACGATCCATGGCAATGTCTAGCTACTTGCATGGAACTCCGCGCAGCGCTTGAATCGGGGGATCCTCACGCATACATGTCGGCTCTTCCCGTTCACCAGGACGGCACGTGTAATGGTCTACAACACTACGCTGCTCTCGGAGGCGACGGCAAGGGTGCTGCACAGGTCAACTTGGCTGTTACAGATCGACCGTCGGACGTGTACACTTACGTCGCCAACATGGTCGAAAAGATCGTACAGAGAGACGCAGACAATGGCGAAAAGGTTGCTCAACTCTTGTTGGGCAAGATTTCTCGCAAGGTGGTCAAGCAGACGGTGCGTACCCTGCGTTTTTCCTTATCCACGTCGTTGGACGTTGACCGCCGGTCTTTTCGCTCAATTCAGGTCATGACGACGGTGTACGGCGTGACTTATATCGGAGCTCGCGACCAGATCGAGAAGCAGCTGAAAGATCGAGGTGATATACCCGAGGAACTTTGTTGGACAACCTCTGCCTACCTCGCAAAGAACGTTCTCCACTGCATCGGCGACCTCTTCTCGGGTGCCAAAGCTATCCAAAACTGGCTCAACCTTTGTGCCAAGCTCATCACCAAAGGCGTTCCCAAAGAACGTCTTCCCGAGATCCTCCAACCCCAACGTGTCAATGCCAAGGCCGACACTGTCGAGGCTCGCGTACGCAAGGAGCAGATGGCGACGGTAGTGTGGACGACGCCTTTGGGACTGCCGATCGTACAGCCTTACCGCAAGGCGAAACGCAAGCAGATCATGACGTCCCTGCAGACGGTGTACATCTCGGACCCTGCCGCGCCCGCGGCCGTCAACGGTACCAAGCAAGCCTCTGCGTTCCCTCCCAACTTTATACATTCTCTGGATGCGACGCACATGATGCTGACCGCGTTGGAATGTAGGGTGAGTTGTTCTCTGACGTGGATAAACGGGGGGAGAGACTGACGGTGGTGGTAGACGCGCGACATTACGTTTGCATCCGTGCACGACTCTTATTGGACGCATGCATCCAGCATCGATCAAATGTCCGAGGTCATCCGGGACACGTTCATCGCCCTGCACTCGTCTGACATTCTTCGTAAACTCGAAGCCGAGGTGAGCACGGCGTGTCCTGTGACTGTTTCTTTTTAAAAAAACCCCGGAACAGTTCCGAGAGCGCTACGCGAACCATTTTGTGCCGCTATCGGCAATTCGCAAGGAGACGACGCTGAGGTCGCTCAGGACTGCTGGCTGTCGGATTTCGGCGTCGAGCGATGTGGCTGCGGAGCTGAGGCGGGAGAACGAAGCGGTTGGGAAGCTGCTTGACGTGACTGCGGACCTCGAGGGCAGTTCGATCTCGACTATCACTATGGAGGACTCGGACGGCGATGTGTCCTCCGTCGTGACGACCGCGACCGCGACGGCACCTGAGGCGGTAGTGCTCGTCAAGCGTCCACGGGGTCGACCAAAGGGGTCGAGCCAGAAACGGATCCTAGTGACACACGATGGTGCGGAGGGTAGGGCGGCAACAGAGGGATACGAGAATGCCGACGACGGGGACGACGAGGACGTGCCAGCGGCGTTCAAGAACAAGTTTATCAAGCTGTCGCACTTGATCCCGCCGCATCCGAAAAAGGGCACATTCGAGGTGGAGACGATCCGCCAGTCGTTGTACTTTTTCTCCTAGGGTGCGACTTCACGTCATAAGCGTGCTCCCTCGTCCTTTGCTTTCGTACTCCCCCCTCCTGGTCATACCATTTAGTTTAATCGTTTCCACGTCCATCGTTCGTTCCCTAAGGCATCAACAATTCCGCACATATTATTCCACACACATATTGTAACCCATCCACTTAGTGCTACATGTGACCTCATTCTGTTGACAGCTGTACATACAAATAGAGAGTGAGAATGAGCATACGAAACTTTTACTTATGACAATGGCTCGGGGAGAGACGGGAGAGCTGGGGAGATGAGGACCTAGTTTTCGTTCACTATTAGCTCACGTGCCTGGGTGCTAGATTGGCCAAGGTCGGGAGTCTGGGGCCGAGTTCTGCGTGAAAAAGAGGTGCGCGGGGGAGGTCGGCGACCTCAGTGCGGTGGAATGTGCAGAATAACAAGGTTTCTGCGACGGCGAGCAGATCGAACCTTCAGCCTCAAAGCGCAGGTGAGTCCGAATTATGTAGAGGAGAGACACGGTGGAGCGACTCGGAGCTGAGAAGCAGGCAAAGCCGCGAAACGACAGGACGATAGTGCTGGATTCACTCACGCCGACGGGTCCGGCCTGCGACCGGGACACGCGCCTAAGAGTCACAAAGAATATAAATCGATACTAGTATGATAGGCAAACGACTAGCATGTCGAAAGACGGTGCATGTGGCAGGGGAGTCGAAAAGATTAAACACACAGTGTAACTGGTAAAATTCAAGCGAGCTTTGCAATCCCGAGCTGTAAATTACCGTAATCGAATACAGTGTATATGCCCTGCAGGAAAGCGAGCCCAAGGACCCAATATCCTAGGCCACATATAAGTAGTCAGAAGGAGTCTCATCTGCTAAGCGCGGAAAAAGGGGGTTCAGGAAGCGATAAGCTATGAAATCTCACCGTCAGTAGCATACGAGCGATCAGCGATAATGGCGCCGAAACATTTGGGAGAACCACGCGCAATTGGTCCAACATTGAGAACTTGGGGAGAGATTTCAAACGGCGTGCCACCAAAGGTAAAGACCACCGTTCGGAAAGAATCGCAAGGTGCTGGAGGCTGTTGATAAAAACAAGGTAATAAACGCAAATCCGAACTCACATTCACAGTAACCCAGGGGTCCACGTTCCATGAGGGTACCGCCAAAGGATTTGCAGACTTCTAAAACCCGACCCCAATCTCCGAAGATGAAGCGTGAACCAGTGTCGAAGATAACAGATATATTTTCGATGATTTTACGACCATAAACACTAACATCGTCCATGGACACCTGCCAGTATCCCTACATAGATCCCAATGTCAGCGACATCCACAGCCATCTACCATCTTAACTCACAGAAGTTGTTATGCGTGCATAAGTGATGTCACCATTGTACAGTTTACTGTTTACTCCACCGATGTACAATTCGGCCCCAGAATGACTGAGTTTCATTGAGAATACCGGATTCGTGAGCCTATTTTGTCCGACAAGCGATTCGAACAGCGGTTTAACACCAAATCTCGAGATGGAAGGGAAGGCCAATCCCAATAAACCGTCTACATATCCATTGTCCTGTATCGGAGAAATGTACGATGATATAGAACCAAAGGTCTGAGGGTCTGCCTAGCTTGATGTCAAAATTTGGCGGTGATGCTCACAAGCAATAGAAAACATACAGTGAATCCAGCGATGGTTACATTATCGATATATCGATTGCCTTGGATGATGGTGCCATCATCATATGTGAGCCGAAATGCCGGTCCTATGAAATACTCAGAAGTTTTGGATAAATGGGGATCCCAGAGGTCGCGATCACTGGAAACCCCATAACAGCCAGTCTGCAGGACCCACATATCGCTGCGTTGAGCTGAGCAAAACCAACTGTATGAACTAAAAGAGAGTACATACGCCGCACCAGTGTCGATATGGACTATGATGAAGATCAGGCTAAACATATATCAGAATGATACAAGAGCATTTACCGCTCAATGTCTTGGGAGGAGTGCCAATCGAAATCTCGCCCATCCAAATGTCATTTCGTCTAGGGGTAGTGGTCAGTAGGACGCCAGTGCCACGCTTTCCGAGTCCGGACTCGCTCCGTTTCACAGCGAAAGGATGCTTCGTCCCCGTGTTCATTTCGTAATTGTCTAAGCCACGAAGGATCTTGCTAAAAAAAAGTTGAGCAGGCCAGGTATAATGATGGTTCGTTCGACGTACTCCCTGACTGATATAGCATGAGAGCTGACTGCATCGAGATCAATAGTTTCGTTGGAGGTCAGAGAGGAAGGGTGTCTGGCGAGTGGTATGGCTATGCCATCCGCTTTCCAAGACCAGTTTGGTATAGGCGTTGCAATGGCCAGAGCAACAAGTCGGCCAGTGACTGCAAATGTTGTAATCGCAATGAATCGCATGACTGCCAGCGGTGGAACGTCCACCAACTGACTCTTAATGATGATGGATGAGACGCCAACAGGCCGCCGTCAGGGATAGGAACAGATTGAATGATGCATAGGTCAAACTGATGATGATGGTTTCATCCTCGGAGTTGGGAAAAATCTTGGCCCGGAATGCCTCGGGAGATTCGTAGTGAAATAAAGGCATCCTTGATCTTCAGTGATTGCAAGTGACATTGTCACGTCGTGGGGTTAAGCTGATATGATCAATGATGTCATGATCTGGTGATCTCCGAGATCCGAGCGAGGAACGTTTGGTGCAATGCAAAACGTTGTCACTGTCACGTCAGCTGGGTCCCAAATCACGCAGCAGAAACCTCTCCAGAACGTCTGATGCGGCATTTCGTGCGGTGAGGCCCACATCCTCCATCACACGTCACGGAAATTTTGCCCCTGGTCGTTGAGCGTGACACATGTGTGAACCCCGCCGGATGAAATGCACCCGTTCTTCGTTCAGCTCATCTAAACCAAACGTATTCCTGGGGACTACTCGTGGGAATGACAAGGTCAGTCATTGTGTCTTTTGGGTTTCGTTTCCACTTGCGGACGTTGGGTTGAGTGATCCAAGTCTAAACGTGGATGCGGATCTGTTTCAGATTTCGCTTGCGATTTTGGGTTTGCTCATCCTTCGCGACTCGGACGTGCTCTCTCGCGTGTCAATTGACGACTTTCTTCCTCTTCCGTATCATTACAGCACGTTCGTTCTGTTCGTGCATTGGCCGTGGAGGGCGTCACTGTTCGTGATCCTGACATTCATGATGGCGGTCGTGTGTCCATGGACCGTTTACGTCGCAATTTCGCTTTTTGTTGGGCCGTCACTGATGACATTCCTGATATACAATGGTGGCCGTCGGGGCCGTTGATATCTGTCGCTTTCCGAACTACGGCCGAATGTGTGGAGTCGTTACCTTCGTTGCGGGTGTGTGACCTTCAGTCCGTTGTCAGTGCCCATGGAATATCACGTCGTCGGCGATCCCTTCAATGCGTTCTGTGTGCGGATGCGAACGCTCACACGTTCCATGCGATTGACTCATCGGTTGCTGCCAACCATCAATATCGAGCCAAAAATGAAGCTGAGTCAGTGAATGCAGGTGTCGAGCACTGTATATCTGCCTCTGTTTTGCAAGCGTACGTATACGTTCATCTCCCTTTACAACGGTGGACAGGATGTTCCTGCCAGTGTCAACTGTGTAGTTGTTGAGATCCCCCTTTTCATTCAAGTTTGTCATTCCGCGTCCGCCTACCTTTGCCCGCTTTGCAGACCATTGCCACTGACTGTCATCATATGCCTAGTGGATCGATTCCTCCACCTTTGCACGCGCTGCAGACATGGGTGGACGAGCATCACTGTACGGATGCATTGTCATTCCTTGTTTTTGTTTTGTAGACCATCTTTTGCTCGGCCGCGCCCCAGCCTGTCGATGTCATCGATGAACCTGTTCCTGCCAGTGTCGAGGATGTGTTTCCGTTCATCGCGAGTGAGCAGTTTAAACATGAACATGACTTGATTCGCGACTGGCAGTCGCGTACTAGCAATTATATCCTCATACTTATAATATTCCTTGTTGTTGACTTTGCTTTGCTGTATTCTGAAGCATTGGTAGATCAATCGATCACGACCGAAAAGGGTTCCGTATCTGATGTCTGTACATTCGTACTTGTCTTGCTTCTTCACGAAAGGGGAAAACGCCACCAGATGCGATCACGAACTTTCAGTATTATGCTTATGATAGACTCCCTTCGACGGATGATGCCTCCTGAAATCGAGGTCTGTTGTTTGGCCGAATCTCGTTCCGACACCGGCGACAATATTAATACCGATCGTCCTGCATTCTCAAATACGTACGACCCGGAGGGGCTTAGGCTATTATGGGAACGAGACTATGCAAAGCGGAACTTGATCGAAGACTATTCCACACATGAACCTTTCTGGCAGCAAACAGAAGAAATCCAACCAGGCAGACGTTGGTGAATAGAGTCGAAGCGATGGTTCCTAAACTTGTATTCTGCTGTCTACTAGTACTCAAGAAATACATCATCGGCGGCTGACTGGTATTCGGCATCATGAGGCTGAGCGCAGCTACAATGTACAAATTTGCCAGTCGTACTGGATCGTGTACTGTCTCCAACACTCCCCATCAAGCCGGGCGTAGGCCCAGTGATTCGGAGTGATGGATCGTGAGGGGCTATGGCCAAGATGTCGGCTATCATTTCTTCTGCTAGACAACATTTTAACGTGATCCAGCCGATCTCGGTTTGTCTCCTGATATGATGTAGATTCCGTCGATCAAAATATTTCGCTCGGTTACTATGAAACTGAGCGTTTGTTGCAAGCGCTATGGCGAATTTATTATCGCCGTATAAGATTCATTAGGTGTGAACCCGACCGATCTCTGTGTATAGGTTGCGGAGTCAAATAATCTTCTCATTTGCGGCTCTCGCCATTGAGGTAAATCCTGCTTCGGCGGTCCGAGGTGCTGGCGTGGTTTTTCTTTGGAAGCCCACGTGATAGCACCACATGAAGGATGAACACGTTGCCGCTTGTCGACGTCAGATCGTCGTCAGTGGCGTGGCGTCGGCGTATCCATAGAAGCCCTCATCATTGGGATGCCTTGTATAGACTATGTCTAAGTGTTTAGTACCCTCAGATACCGTAGAATGCGCTTGGGATCATTCTTGAACGAGCAGAGTTTGTTGATTGCAAATGCAATATCGGAACGTGTGCCTATTTCGGCAGTGGGATTGCGGCTCTGTGCTGTGAGCTCGAGGCTGAAGCTTGAAGTTTCACGTTGGGGTCGAGTGGAGTGGATATGGGAAAGTATGCTTTGGTTGTCTGATCATGAGCATCCCTCGATCACGAATATGTGGAACGACTCAGAGGAGGAGCAGGCGACGCTGCGAAACGACAGGACCATACCGCTGGAGAGTGCTCCGGCGAGCCAGCGGCCTGCGACTGGGACATACGCCTAAGAGTTGCAAAGAAGATACATCAATTGTCTGATTGGCAAACGACTACATCTTGAGAACAAGTGTGCGTGGCAGGGAGTCGAAAAGATTGAACACACAGTTTACCTGGAACATCAGCGATGATTTCAAGCGAGCTGTGCAAACCCGACCTGTAGATTACCGTAATCGAACACGGTGTATATACCCTTCAGAAAAGTCATCCCAATGGTCCAAAATCCTAGGCCATCATAGTCAGAACAAGTCCATCTGCTACTAAGCGCCGCAGAAGGGGGTTTAGGAAGCGATACATTATGAAATCTCACCGTCAGTAGTATACGAGCGATCGCCGACAATGGCGCTGAAACAATTGGGAGAACCCTTTTCAATTCGTCCAATATTGAGAACGTTTGGAGGGATTTGAAACGGCGTGCCACCAAAGGTAAATATCACCGTTGGGAAAGAGTCGCATGGTACTGGAGGCCGTCGATTAAAACAAGGTATCGAACGCGATCCCGAACTCACAGTAATAGTAACCCAGGGGCCCATGTTCCTTGAGGGTACCGCCAAGGGCTTTGTAGAATTCTGAGACCCGATCCCAATCTCCGAAGATGAAAGCTGAACCAGAATCGAAAATAACAGGTACATCTTTGAGGATTTTATTATCATTGACACTCACGCCGTCCATGGACACCTGCCAGTATGCCTACATAGATGCCAACGTCAGCGACATCCACACGCTTCTACCATTTTGAACTCACAGGAGTTGTTATGCGTGTGTAAGTAATGACACCACTGTACATCTCACTGTTTGCTCCACCGACATACAATTCGGCCCCAGAAACAGTGAGTCTCAATGAGAATACCGGATCCATCAGCCTATTTTGCCTGCCAAGCGATTCGAACAGTGGTACACCAAGTTTCGAAACGGAAGGGAAGGCTAATCCCAATAAACCGTCTGAATATCCATGGTTCTGTAGCACCGGAGAAGTGTACGATGTTACAGAACCAAAGGTCTGGGGGTCTGCCTAGCTTGGTGTCAGAATTCAATGGTTATAATCATAAGCGACACAAACACAAGACATACAGTGAATCCAGCGATGGTTATATTATCAATATATCCATCGCCTTCGACGATGGTTATATTATCAATATATCCATCGCCTTCGACGATGGTCCCATCTTCATAGTTGAGCCAAAATGACTGACCCTCGTGCTTGGAAGTTTTGGATGAACGGGGATCCCAGAGGTCGCGATCACTGGAAATTCCATAACAGCCAGTCTGCAGGACCCACATATCGCTGCGTCTAGTTGAATAAAACCAGCTATATGAACTAAAAGAAAGTACATACGCCGAACCAGTGTCAATTTGGACTGTGATGTAGATCAGGTTAGACATATATCAGAATGATACAAGAGAATTTACCCTTGAGTGTCTTGGGAGGAGTGCCAATCGAAATCTCGCCCGTCCAAATGTCACCTCGATAAGGGCTAGTGGTCAGTGGGACGCCAGTGCCACGCTTTCCGAGTTCGGACTCGCTCCGTTTCACAGCGAAAGGATGCATCATCCCCGTGTTCATTTCGTAATTGTCTAGGCCACGAAGGATCTTGCTGAAAAAAAGTCTGAGCAGGCCAGATATGATGGTTCGTTCCACGCACTCCCTGACGAATATAGCATGAGAGCTGATTGCATCGATATCAATGCTTTTGTTGGAGATCAGAGAGGAAGTGTGTCTGGCGAGTGGTATGGCTATGCCATCCGCTTTGCGAGTCCAGTTTGGTATAGGATTCGCAATGGCCAGAGCAACAAGTCGGCCGGTGACTGCAAATGTTGTAATCGTAATGAATCGCATGACTGCCAGCGGTGGAACGTCCACATACTAACTCTTAATGATGATGGATGAGATCTGAGATGCCAACAGGCCAATAGGGATTGGAACAGATTGAATGCTGGGGCAGAGGTCAAACTGATGTGGATGGTTTCATCTGAGCGGGGAACAAGAACGCGGTGCAAATTCAAGCCCGAACATGTTCCATACATAAACCTGTGATAGTAAGATTTCAGGCTATTCTTGTGCGTACTACGGCAGTGAGAGCTGGCTCAATGCGCGTTCGCAGATGGCCAATAACCTGTGTTGGCAGACGGGGTCGATGGCAATGGGGACCGTGGTAGTGGTGGTGGTAGTGGCTGCTGCGACGCCCGAATCGCTGCTGCATGATGTTTCTCCGCCGTCTCGACCTGAGCCGAGACTTGGACGTAGAGCACCATCAGCCTCCCCTGAAACGGCCATGCGTCCATTTGCACCCGAGCATGCCAAAGGTTTCAGGATCGTCTCCAAGCCTGGTCCGGAAGAGGACATGAATGTGCACGCAGGCACGACGATGCACAGGTAGAGAACGCTGGCGAGGAACCAGCCTGCGTCTTTCGTCGCGAACGCAGTCCGCTCGGGCGTAAAATCGTTCAAGCCACGTGGAGAGGGATTTGGGTTGTCTTCGGGGTCGGGGTTGGGACGACTGAGAAACCAACGTTGGGGGCGGCGTCGGCAGATGCGGTTCGGATGACGTCGTCGGTCGAGGTTGAGACGGCAGCTGAGGCGCATTTAGTAGGGAGGGAGGAAGGGGAGGCATTGGAGCTAGAGGACAGGGGACCACGTACAATGTCTCGAGCTCGCGAATCACCTCCAGACCGAGTCGGTCTCTGATACCGCTCGCGAGGTTGCCGGACCCGGCTCCAGCAGCGGCTGGGCCAGAATGGCGGACGGAGGGCGTGGACAGGAGGGCACCCAGCGCTTCGAACGACGCCGCGATGAGCGCGAACATGTCACTGCGTATGTGAAAGCAGGCTGACGATCCGGCCCTTCAAGTTGTCCTTGTCCTTGCTCTTGTCTTTGGCTTCTCCGACGGACGGACCGGGCTTGTCCTTCTTGAGCGGTAGCACTGGGAGGAGAGGCGCGATACGGGCGAAACAGAGCGGAGTGATGGAACGTAGGAGAGGGAGGAGGACACACTCGAGGAGGCGGTCAAGGGCTCTGTCGACATGCGCATACATGCCGACGGAGGCAGGCATGGTCGTCTCGCTTTGGTGCAATCGTGAGCGACCTGAAACAAAGCGGGAAAGACCGTCCGGAGGAAGTACGCGAGGATCGGGGAGGTCAGAGCGATCCTTGTGCTGCCTATATGCTTTGGTTGGAGCTGCGAGGGCGCGTCGGGCGCGGTTTTGACTGTGTTCGGGGGAGAGAACAGGAATAGGTGGATCATGTCGAGAGCGGGGAGGATGGCGTTGGCGAAGCATGATGCATACAAAGCAAAGTCGGCATTGGGAGAGGCGAGGACGCATTGAAAAGAGTTGTATGCTGCGACGAGCGAGGGCGACGTCAGAAAGCGCGACCAGTCTATATGCAGAGGGACGGGCCTACCAGTACGAGTTTGATCACAACTCGGCTCAGGATCGTGCATCCGATACCTGCCGAGCTTTGATAGCTACGAGTTGTTTCTCGAGCTCGAGCGCGTACGCTCGTCAGTCTCAACTGTCCATTTCGTTTGTGGCGAGTGGAAAGTGGGACTGAAGGTCCAACAGATACGCTGGTCTATGTCAAGCTTGTTCAAGTTCAGTGACTGACTGGCTGACACTGGATGGACTGATCTCTTGACTTGTGATTGAGAGCGACGACTCGGGGCCTGTTCGACGTCAGTGAGCTGACATGACAGTCAAAGTGGAATGCACGACGGCGATTCGGACGATGGAACATCGACCAGGGGTAGGACATGGCAAAAGACATGTCCAGCATTGATCAAATGTCTGAAGTCGTCCGGGACACGTTCGTCGTCGTTCCCCATGGCTGTGTCCCTTTTTATATATATTATCCCCAGAACAGTTTCGAGGGCGCTACACGGCGATTTGCAAGGAGACGACGCTGAGGTCGCTCAGGACTGCTGGCTGTCAGATTTGGGCATCGAGCGATGTGGCTGCGGAGCTGAGGCGGCAGAATGAGGCGGTTGGGAAGCTGCTTGACGTGACTGCGGACGTCGAGGGGAGTTCGATTTCGACTATCGCTATTGAGGATTTGGACGGCACCTGCCAAAGAGGCGGCAGGCAAAACGGATATGATGCCGACAACGGGGGCGACGGCCCGAGGGACCTGTCAGCGGCGTTTAGGAACAAGTTTATCAAGTCCAAGTCGTACTATGTATCCCGCCGCAGAAAAGGGCACCTTAGGTCTTGGAGGTGGAGACGCATCCGCGAGTCGCCGTACTTTTTCTCCTTGTGGCGCGACGTCACGACCCAAGCGTGTTCCCTCTGAGTCTTTGCTTTCGTCCCCCTCCTGGTCATACCATTTAGTCTACATAATCGTTTGCACATCGTTCTTTCCCTAAGGCCCATTGTAATTAACCCATTCATTGAGTGCTCCATGTGACCTGATTCTCTCTGACAGCTGTACATACAAATAGAGAGTGAGAGTGAGCATACGAGACTTACTTATAACATGACTCGGAGAGAGAAGGGAGAGCTAGGGAGAAGAAGACCCAGTTCTCGTTCGTTGGATCACCTGGTATTACTGTAACTACGAGATCGGGAGCCGGACCGAGTCTGTGTGAAATAGAGATGGGCAGGGAGGTCGGCGACTCGGTGCAATGGAATCTGCAAAATAATGGCGTTTCTGCGACGACGAGCAGATCAAACATCCAGAGCGCACGTGAGTCCAAAGCGTGCAAAGGAAAGACATGGTGGAGCGACTCGGAGGAGAAGCAGGGGACGCGGCCGTGAAACGACAGGACTACTATACCGCTGTAGAAGGGGCCTAAGAGTTACAAATAACATATGATAGACATACAACTACGCCTTGAAAGAGAGTGCGCGTGGCAGGGGATTCGAGAAGATTAAACACACAGTACGACCGGGAACATTCAAGCGAGCTCTGCAAACCCGACCTGTAAATTACCGTAATCGAACACGGTGTATATGCCCTTCAGGAAAGCCAGCCCAATAACCCAAAATCCTAGGCCACATATTGGTCAGAACGTGTCCCATCTACTGAGCGCTGCAAAAGGGGGTCCGGGAAGCGACAAGGTATGGAATCTCACCGCTGGCTGTATACGAGCGATCGGCGACAATGGCGTTGAAACAACTGGGAGAACTCTGCGCAGTTGTCCCGATATTGAGGTTTTCAGCAGAGATTTCAAACGGCATGCCACTAAAGGTAAAAACCACCCTTGGGAAAGAGTCGCAAGGTGCTGGAGGTTGTCAATGGAAACAAGGTACCGATCGCAATTTCATACTCACATTCACAGTAACCTATGCTTCCATGTTCCTTGAGGGTGCCGCCGAAGGTTTCGCAGATTTCTGAAACCCGATCCCAATCTCCGAAGATGAAGTCTGAACCGGTGTCGAAAATAACAGACAAATGTTCGAGGATTTTACGACCATCAACAGTAACATCGTCCATGGACACCTGCCAGTGTCCCTACATAAATGCCAATGTCAGCGTCATCTACACCCGTCTACCATTTCAACTCACAGGAGTTGTTACCTGTGTATAAGTGATGTCACCATGGTACATCTCATTGTTGGCTCCGCCGACATACAATTCGGCCCCAGAAAGGCCGAGTTTCAATGAAAAAGCCGGGTTCGTTAGCGTGAGCCTGTTTTGTGCGACAAGCGATCCAAATACTGGTTCAACACCAAATTTCGAGATGGAACGGAAGGCCAATCCCAATAAACCGTCAGAATGTGCATTTTCCTGTACCGTAGACATATACGATGTTACAGAACCAAAGGTCTGATCTGCCTAGCTTGGTGTCAGTATTCAGTGGTGATGCTCATAAGCAATACAGAGCATACAGTGAATCCAGCGACGGTTACTTTATCAGTATATCGATTGCCTTGGACGATGGTGTTATCAGCATATCCGAGCCGAAATGGCGAACCCCCGTAAGCAGTGTCGGATGAAAATGGATCCCAGAGGTCGCGATCACTCGGAATCCCATCACAGCCAATCTCCAGCACCCACATCAGCAAACCTACATTTTTTCTGAAATACTGACAACACTGACAGCAGTTCCATCAGTACTCTCAAGCACCCATTCTATCAGCTCAGTAAGAAATTGATTGTTTGACAGCAGCAATTAAGCAACTCAGTGATTCAGTATCTCAGCTATTCATTGTGTAAGAGCCATAGTTCCTTCAGGACTTCAGAAAATCAGTGTGTCAGGATATGAGCCAGCTCAGGGATTCAGTATATCAGTTATTCATGGTGCAACTGCAATAGTACCTTCAGGATGTCAGGAAATCAGTGCCTCAGGATATGAGGAAGTTCAGGAATACAGGCCTTCAGAAGTTCAAAGTGTCATCAAATCAGGCCAATCAGTATTTTAGTACATCAGGAAATCAGTTTCTCATGCTATGAGTGATTTCAGTGCAATCAGTGTGTCACCACAATCAGTGCTTTCAGTATCTCAGGACTTCAGGACACAAGACAGCCAGAACATCAGTATTCTCAGTGCATCACAAAATCATGCCAACAGTACATTAGCATATCAGAATTTCAGAGCATTAGGTGCTCAAGGTTTCATGCAATTCAGGAAATCAAGGGATCAGCACTATTACTTTACTAACTGCCTGAGTACTTCATGAAACCCAAAGACCCAGCATATCATTTATTTCAAAGATTCACTGTGTCACACCTTCAGGATATTAGTTCATTCAGTATTTTAATGAACCATTTCTTTCATTTTATTCAGGGCCTTAGTGCATCAAACATTCAGACATTCAGCCAATCAGGCAATCCACCAACTAAGTCTCCTCAGGAATTCAATCCTCCACATCCCTCAAGATATCAGCTTCACAGTGTCATCAGTAATTCCAGGCACCCAGATATACAGGAAGTCAGATGCCTCATTATCACATTAAACAAGATCATCATTCCAACAATGGAATCATATCATCATATCATCATTGTAGCAATCACACCATTGATTCATTACAAGCAATTCATACCACCACTAATCAGAATCAGAATCAACCTCAACACATGCTGCCCTTCCAGAAACCAACCCCATCCTTGCATGACTAGCAGCAATGCTAGGAGCAGCTTTGTGAGCTCCAATATATTCATTGGCCCCATCCAGGATCTTGCCCCACTGCTTATTAGTGAGGCACTCAACCGAAGTCATTACCTCATTGAATGCAAAACCCCAAAGTCCCTTGCAAAATGTCCGGTCCTTCTTCTGTGGTGGAAGTACACAATTGCCAGTCTTCCAGTACCTAAATGCTCTCTCAACCTATTTATTTTTAAAGCTTAGTATTTACAAGAATCAAAGGACGACGACTTACCGCAACAGTTGCAAGTGCAAGAGCACCACCTGGAACCTTTTTATTCTTAGCTGTACCTGAGACAGCCATAGTAGTTTCAATGTAATGAGTGAACGTGTCCAAGATGACTTCATGCAAGAAAACACCAGACATCTTCTACTGAAATGATGAGACATGTTCCATTGAAAACGAACGACTTACCACATCATCAGGATTAGTTCCATCAAACTCCTTCCACATGAATGGGAAGAAACGAGGTAGATGAACTACCAGATTTCCCCTCTCATCCTCCTCCTCAGTGGCATCAGGAACAGCCCAGGCAACATAAGCTGCTCTGGACTCTGGGTCCGAATGAAAGCTTGTATACTTCCCAAAGAAAGCCTTAACAGCAAGAATGGCCCGTTCAGCAAGGTCACCCCGCCAGTCATATGTCCGCTGCTTGAGCTGCAAAAGAGTCAACGATGGCCTCAAAAGTGACTCAGAACTTACAAGAGTCCACACTGGATCATTGTGATGTTTTAACGTGTGCTCAATACAGATGAGATGGTCCCAGAGCGCTTGTCCGCATTTCAGGTGCTCCGCACGCTCAAGCTTCCAAGGATTATCAATGGAAGCATGGTAAACATACCACCGTGGCAGTAGCTTGTCACGCCAGAGATCAAGGGTGTCCGGATACCCGGGGAGATCTCGGTTCTTGAAAACCGTCCTGATACCTTTGACTCGTTGAGCATCACCGCCCTCGTCTCCATCAATGTCATCATCATCAACGTTGTCACTTTAATTCCCACTGTCATCAACAGTGGTGGTATCCTGGTTACGAACGGACCTGTCATCGTGGTTCCTACGGGCGGCGGATGTTCCCGCCAACTCAGGCCCGGCAGCAGTCTTGGTCCGACTATTGGACGGCTTGAGAGCAAGTTTGTAAGGGAGCACAGATACAGGAGACTGTTGTAACGTTACAAGCGATCTTTCAATAGACATGTTCCATACCTTCGAAATGATATTACCCGCCTTCCTGAACGCCCCGGTGCTTGGCATTTGTTGTCCCGAGGGCTGGGTAAGTTCCTTTATCATCCGCGCACCCTGTTTCTCTTTGCCCTTGCCTTTGCTGGCTTGCTGTGGCTGCTCGCACGGTGGTGGTTTCATATTGTTTGTGTTAGCAAAGCACGCTGCCGAGCACCAGCAAGACACTTGCCTTTTCTTGCCTCCTCGCGTTGGCAGCCGCCTTTGGTAAGTGTCGACCTTGCGTCTGCATACGCTCAGTCTGGAGTGGAGAGAAACGGGACCCCTCCGAGTTGTCCTTGTTGCCGTTGTCATCCCAGTCCCGGTCTTCACGGTTGAGTTGTCGGTTTCGTTTACTCCCGTTGTTGCCTGAGTCATCTTCTTCCTCCGAGTCCGTAAGGTCTTCTTGAGACTTCCTAAGCTCGACTGGATGGTTTTGTGCGGTGGGTTGAAGGGGACGTGTTGGATACGTGACGCGAATCGGCAACGGCGCTGTGCGGGAGTGGCCGACGCGGCTCATCATCCCGTCATCTTCAGCAGCACGAGGACCAGGTTCTTCATATGTATCTTGCATTCCTCCGTAGGGTCGGTAGGAAACCGCTGGAAAAAAATAAATAAACGATCGGCACGTTCAATACCAATCCATGTATCGAGACGCACCTGGCTGAGAACTGTGTGTATCTGTTGAGACAGCCCGATCGTTTTATACAACGGACATAAAGAAATCAACAAATAGCTTACCGGAGGTCACGCGCACGCTCGGTTTGGAATTGACGGGTTGTGAGGTGGAACGACTTGTAGCGGGGTCGGGTTTCCTTGACTGCCAGTCAGGTAGGAGACCGGAGATCGGGGGGGCGGTGTGCGCTGTGCTTGTATTCGTTGTCGGCCGAACCTTAGGCTTCTTCTTGGGTCTGTAGAGTAGGATGGCGGGGACGCGAATCAAATCCATGAGTGAGGTGGTTATAGAGGGAAACGAAGTCAAGAGTTTCGCACCGATCACAGTTGCCATTTTGAGCACCACGGTCTCCTCCGTCTCCTTGTTCCTCGCCTTCTACACCTTCTCCCTCGACATCCGACTGGTCAGCATCTCTAGTCCGAGTGCGCTTCGAACCAACTGCCAGTCCGTTTGGCGAATCTCGCCCGAGCGCTGGTTTTTTCTCATCCAACGGTCGCCCAAGTTTTCCCCGTTCCAAGTCGTTCCTCTTCGAAACACCGCGATCGGTGCTTCTCCTTCGATCTGTTTTCAAATCAGAGGTAAGTATCGAGGGGTGTTGTCCGATGTCGCATACCAGCGCTCACTGATCTCAGGTTCCCTAAAGACGTCCTGTTCCTTTCGTACGTCTCCTCCATTCCCGACGCCTTCCGACACTTTCCTCTGTTTCGTCTTCGCAGCACGACCTACCCCCTCATCCTCTCCATCTAGGTCGCTACAGTCTTCCTGCTCAGCCGTGAGCGCTTTCTGTCGACGAACGGCCGCCCTAACTCCGCCGCTCTCGTTCCGCCCGCCCGACGCCTTTCTCTTTCCCCCTTGCTGGCTTTTGGTGCCGTTCAACTCGGTGTCGTCGCCATCTTCGTTGACAACACCGTCGTCGTCTATCAAATTTTCCGTTGTTTCAGTGTCGGTTTACTTATTAGTGAAAAAGTACGTACTTTGTGTTTTATGTTGTGCTGCAGTTCGTAACAGCTTCGTCGTCACCTGGCTTTTGGTGCTGTTCAACTCGGCGTCGTCGCCATCTTCGTTTACAGCGCCGTCGTCGTCTATCAAAAATTTCCGTTGATTGTCGTGTCGGTCGGTTTACTTGTTAGTGAGAAGGTACGTACCTTTGGTTTTACGTTGTGCTGCAGTTCGTAACAGCTTCGTCGTCACCTGGCTTTTGGTGCCGTTCGACTCGGCGTCGTCGCCATCTTCGTTTACAGCGCCGTCGTCGTCTATCAAAAATTTCCGTTGGTTGTCGTGCCATCGGTCGGTTTACTTGTTAGTGAGAAGGTACGTACCTTTGGTTTTATGTTGTGCTGCAGTTCGTAACAGCTTCTTCGTAACCTGGGGACCTGACGGTTTGCGTGCGGTGGCCAACTCATCCCGTCGTCGTTTGACCATCTCCTGTTCGGCCTCGGCGACGTGTTGGATAACTTCCTGATGTTCCGTTCCTGTTAGCTTTGCAGCTTTCGGAGGTTTCTTTCTCCCTGGATTGGGTTCGTCGTCCGAAAGAAAGGACGCCTTGAGCAGATTGCCCGGGTGAGTATCTTTATTTTTTATGCGCGTCGTGACTGGCATGTTGAGACCGTGACCAAGCAAAACCCGACAAGGTGGTGACCGTGGTACCAGACCGTGACCAAGTAACTTCAAGTTGTGACAAAAAAAAATACTGACTAGCTAAGTGAGCATAACAATGTCATATGAATCAATGAACACTGTCTTCGTTGAAGTTTGTGGCTACAACTTTGACAAAACTCCGAGTCAGTGACTGAGTGACCGGTATAATTTTCTAATTACAATCATTCGGACTCGGAGGTTGAAGAATTTAAGTAGCCTTTCAAGTTATAGTAGTAGTCGGACCTCTGTGTCCTGCCTGCAATCAGATTTCTCACCACTAATACACTTCATTTTACCTAGCATGGCCCCTACATTCCGACCCCGGCAGTTCTATTGTGCCAATCAAATTCTTCCAAGTTGTAGGAAAGGATTCTCATCTAAAGGAGGCTACACACAACACCAGAATGCAGTCCATTACAAAACTCCATGTATCAAAACTCGGCCTCGCCAACATCCTCCACCCCAGACTCCGAGTCAGAGTAACTTGCCTGAGGGGGTAAATTCGGATTCAGAACCAGACTCTGCTTCTGCTGGCAGTGCCAGTGCCAGTGGTACTAGTAGTAGTGATGCTGAGCCACAGCCAATTGGTGCATACTATGAGATACACCCAGTATTGGATGGTAAGTAAAACTTTCAGACTTGTAATGTTCAGAATACTGATATAGTATTTTAACAATTATGGGATCATTTTAGGAACTCCTTGTGATTCAGAAGGGAATTACCTTTCCTCTGACTCTGGATGTAGTACACCATCATCCCCTCAGGCTCCTGAAGCTCATACAAGTCATACAAATGATGATTCCTGGCACCCATTCAACAACCAAACTCAATTTGAGCTTGCAGACTTTTTATTCTGTCAGAATCAAATGCCTGGGAGTCATGTTGATGATTTGATGCAGCTTTGGGCAGCTCATTCTAAAGGCCAGCCCCCCTTTACCAATCATGAAGACCTCTATGGGCTTGTTGACAAGATTGTGGAAGAGGAAACATGGGAGAGGTTTGAAATGCAGCATATTGATGCTCAGGACCCCTCTGCTCCTGTGTGGAAGCAGAGTAAATATCATATGTGTCTCCGAGATGGTGCAAAGTTGGTGGATCAGCAGCTCTCAAATCCAGAATTCAAGAACTTTATGGATTATTCTCCACGTCAAGTTTTTGGAGAACAACATCAGCGTGTATGGTCAGATTTTATGACAGGAAATTGGGCATGGTCCCAATGTGTAAGTGATCTGTTGGTTTATTATGCTGTCATTGTTTTATTGAATATAATATAGAATAAGCTTTCTGAGGAAGAAGAAAACCATGGGGCTATGTTTGTTCCTGTCATCCTTGGCAGTGACAAAACTGTTGTTTCTGTAGCAACAGGACAGAATGAATACTGGCCTATATATGTTACAACAGGCAATGTTCATAACTGTGCCAGAAGAGGTCATGGGCAGGCTGTAAGCTTATTGGGATTTTTATCTATACCCAAATGTAAGTTTCATTTCATTTCATCTACTGCTACTACTGCTGCTACTATTTACCATTTTGTATGACTATCATTTCAGCTGATCGAGAACATGAATCAGATCCAGAGTTTCGAAAGTTTAGGCGTCAGTTATTTCATGCTTCTCTTCAAGCTGCACTTGAGAGCATGCGTCCTGCCATGACAAAACCCAAGATCATTTTATGTGCTGATAGTCAGTATAGACGTGCCATCTATGGAATTGGTCCATATATAGGTGACTATCCTGAACAAGCACTCTTGGCTTGTATTGTTCAAGGCTGGTGTCCAAAGTAAGAATTTGAAACATAATTACTTCAACTTGAATGCTCACATTACTACATTGTAGATGTACAGCTCATCGATTACACTTGGATAGTGATAGTGATGCAGTTCTTCGAGATCATGATCATACTAGACTGCTTATGGAGAAATTTGCTGCTCAGATCCTATGGAAAGAATATGGCATTGTTGATGATATTTTGGTAAGAAAAGTGTCTTATTAGCAGCTTAATTCTGATTGGCATTAATATTTGAAGCCCTTTACTGCTGCTTTTCCTAGGGCAAATATTCATGAACTCATCACACCAGATATTCTCCATCAAGTTATCAAAGGGACCTTCAAGGATCATCTTGTAGCCTGGGTTGAGACATACATCAAGCTTCATTTTCCTGATCCAGATGCTATTTTGGCTGATATTGATCGTCGGTAAGTGCTGAAATTATATCAAAACTTTGAAGTATTTTGAAGTATATATTTATTTGAATAGCATTGCTGCTGTTCCACCATTTCCAGGCCTTAGGCGTTTTCCCCAAGGCCGTGGATTTAAACAATGGACAGGAAATGATTCCAAAGCCTTGATGAAAGTAAGCAGAATTGAATCTAGTTGTAATTGTCTCTCATTTATTATATGATATAGGTGTATCTACCAGCAGTTGCTGACTACCTTCCTGATGGAATGGTTCAATGCCTTGCAGCATTTTTAGACTTTTGTTATATTGTCAGGCAATCAAGCCTAGATGAAGGTGATTTGAAAGCACTAGATAATGCTATTCTTCGCTTTCAAGAGGAACGAACCATCTTTCAACAATGTGGAGTTCGTGTTGATGAGATATCAATTCCTCGAATCCATTCCCTTCAGCACTATCATGAAATGATTCAATTGTTTGGGGCACCAAATGGACTATGTTCTTCCATCACAGAATCCAAGCATATCCAAGCTGTGAAGGCACCCTGGAGGAGAACAAATAAACATGAGGCTTTGTATCAAATGCTGGTTATAAATCAGCGTCTTGACAATCTGGCAAATTTTAAAGCCACAAAAATTGCCAAAGGTAGTATGATATTCATTCTACTTTCAATTCATGTTATAAAATTATTGAAATTATTTACACCAGGATATCTTTCAAGACCTTCTATTCCTAGCAATATCCAACCACAAGCTATGGTTGTTGAGTGGGATGAACCAAATGCCCGTGATGATGAATATGTTCAAGATATGGAAGATGCTGATGGCCCTAGGTTACAATCCATTGTTGAGTTGGCCAAAGTATCTTGTATGTCTTTGTTTGCTATTTTTATTCAAAATGCTCCATATGATGTTACTAATTCCTTTAATATCATAGCACCTCGACGCCTTAGATCATTTGTAGAGATTGGTGAAGAGATTCATCATCCTGCATTGCCTGATTTGGTGGAATATTTTGTTCAGGAATCTCACATTCAAGCTGGTCTTCCCAATACTAGACATCCTCAGCTTCTTGAAAAAGCACATACTTTCAATTCAGCAGTTGCAACTTTTTATGCTCCCAGTGATCTTTGTGGAGTTGGTGGAATGCACAGACAAAGGATCCATGCAACTTCATCTTGGCATAAGGGTCCTGCTAGGTATGATTGTGTTTTTGTAGAGAAGGACTCTACTTTGCCAGGTTTTCAAGGACTGTCCATTGCTCAAGTTCTGTTACTATTTTCTTTCTTTGATCGCAATACTTTACATTCTTGTGCTTTGGTTAAATGGTTTAGTCCTGTTGAGTTTTGCTTCAAAACAGGCATGTGGATGGTTGAACCAGAGGTTGATAGTGATGGACATCATGTGATGCAGGTTATTTCTTTGGACAATATTTTGCGTCCTGCTCATTTGATTGGAGTTTATGGACCCAACCCTCTTCCAACAAATTTTCAGCATACAGATTCTCTGTCTGCTTTTTCTGCTTTTTATGTTAACAAATACTCTGACTATCATGCATATCAACTAGCTTTTTAGTGGTTCTGATGAAATGAATTGTGTTCAAATGATCTGGAATCCAAACTCACTGGCACTCAATGACTGACGACTCAGACTCTCAAGATGTAGTACTCACACAACACAACATTTTTGTGCTAGCTACTACCATCTCACTGTGAAAGAGAAATAAATATTGATAGTTTCAAATCCAACTCAAGATGCCAGTGAGCACTGTACAATATTCAAGACCTATGCCTCAATGATCACATACAACTTAAATACAGCAACACAAAAATATATGGATATAGACTAGGAGCTGCCCCCCCTCTCCCTGCAGCCACTTCCATGGAAGTATCATACCTTATAAATAACCCCTTCACTCATCATGAGATCACCTGAATCAGTCATGATCTGGCAGATAAGGGTGGCTTCAATTATCCCAAATAGCCCATCTCTAGACAGTCACAGAGTCTAGATCAGAATAACTGGAGACTGCAATAGAAAAACAAAAAGGTATGAGATCAGTTTGCTCGTGCATTGAGTAGAGCATTGCGGGACTTCGACATACTGTTCTGCCAGATCAGACGCCCTTGCATCATCTTGTTCGAGCTTGATCGGGGGGTCCTGCCTTCAAACAGGCAGTAAAAACCTAGACGGATCAGTACAGGCAGTCCGCAGCGCGGTCGAGACCATAGTTAGCCAATAAAATGACAATGTCACGTCACCCTTGTCCTCGTCTCGCATCGAGTCGTCGCCGAGTGTGTCATCCTCACTCTGGGAGCGTGGCGGGGTCTGGCATAGTGGGTGAGAGAGGCGGGGAGAAAAAGGTGGCGGAAAGAGAGAGGGTGTGTGGCAGGGACGCACCATTGTGACACATCGATACGATCAGCGATATACTGGGGGGAGATGGTATCGAGAAGTTCTGAACCAACGGGCACGCCGAGTTCGGTCAGGTCGCAAAGGAGCTGTCTAGCAACTCGTAGCCCTTTGTTTATTCGGGAGGATCCGTCAAGGTCCTAGAGGGGTGGGTAACATTGAGAGAGGAATGTGACCCGCGAGGCAGAGGGACATACCGGGTCATTGATCAGGCCTTTCCAGCCTACGGTCGTTCTTGGTTTCTGGAAAGGGGGTTAGTCCGAGAAAAATGGGCACGGGAAGTAACGCACTTCACTAGAAAAAGAGATGTTAAGCTCATGGACAGACCGACGAGATGACATATGCTCACAAGTAAGCACGCATGATGGATCTGCAGGTTTTCCCAGGTGGGAATTTTAGCTCTGAGGAGCTTGGCATATTCGATAGCCTGCTCTGGGGAGTGTATGGAGCAGGGGCCGACAATTACGAGCACGCGGTCGTCTTGGCCGGCAAGGACGCACGCCAAGTTGTATCGGGCAGCGAGGATGGTGTTTTGGGAGTCACCCGACGTACTGAACGAGGACGATCCACTGATGGAAACTTGAAGTCGATGAGCGAGAGCAAAGAAAAGAGAGCAAAACAACTAACAAACATCCAAGTCCGTAGAATTGATTGGTGGCAAAAGCAAACACGATTATTATGACTGTGGCAATGATGACACTGAAGATAGAATCCCAAAGCAAGTGGCCGAGCCAAAGACCGACAGAGTTGGATAAGCCATTCGAAAACTGCATCGCTTGGACAGACGACCGGCGTTCCCGCGGGACATATAACGAAAAGAATGCAGGGTATACAGCCTTGAGAACGGATTAACACGCAGAAAGGTGAAGGACGCTAAAATCATACCATGGTGGCCCAAAGAATGCGACCTACTTCAAGTCCACAAGCGTCCCAGCTGCAATCTGAGGGAAGCTTGCATAATTGGCCAGTGCTCCCGCCGTGTTGCCCAAAGCGTTCAATGCACGATTGTACAGAATATTTGTAGCCAGATTCAGCAACGTTGGGCCTGCGAAACCTGGAGCAGGCGTAGCGTCCCAAGCAACCAGCGCATCTCCGGTGTCGACGTCGATCGATATACCACCAATTGGGATGTTGAGATAGTCCTGTTGGATCGTGGAGACAAATGTAGCATTGTCTGGGACATTTTCCATCAATATGTGCACAGCTGATGGCCCAAGCGTCGCTGTGATATTGGGTGGCGATTGCAGTGCACTGCACTGGCAGTCGGGGTGTAGTAAAACCTGTCGAGAGGCGAGTCCGCCCAGTAGAAAGGGATCACCGTTTCGTTGCGAAACTGGACCGTGCACGACGGAGTTTGGCCAGACAAAAAGACCAAAGGAACACACGCTCCGCAAACCGCAATGACAACAGTAAGCACAGGTGTAAGCCAACTTCTCCTTGAAATGAGCATCCGCTTATGGAATATCGTCAACGCTTGACTGAACGGCGATCTTGGACGCCCGTCGGCAAGCAATAGTGGAGGAACCACCTGGCAGGACCTGGTATACTCGGGGCAGGAGTACTGGTACTTTCCGTGGAGTGCACCGACTTCACCCGACCGTCCTGTGCGCGAACTCGGGACTCGGACTCCATTGATTCGAGAAAGATATCCTCGATCGACGTCCCCAACACATCGACGGATGCAATATGATAGTTTGCACCCTCGTCCTGGAGCATCTGAAGCACCCGCTCTACAAAGACCGAATCCTTGGACTTGAGGTGGTACACAACATGCGGAGGGGACGGCTGCGACAGCGTGCAGTGTGCTGCCAACTCTCGAATGCGGTCCCGAACATCCAGCGACGAACTGGCGGGCTCCTTGTCATCGACGTCCTCGGAATCAAACGTAACTTGAACACTGTATCCGTGACAGTGTCCTCCAGAGCGCACGACGTGACAGAGGATCGACGCCCGAAGTGCACTCGTCAACGAGCACGATCTTGGAGCCACCATTTAGTCTGATGGCGAGCTGGAGCTTCCTCTTCTGTCCGCCCGAAAGCGTATTGGCATTCGAGTGTATCTTCTTTCCAAGGTCACAATCGCACAGCAGCTGCTCATAGTCATCGTCTTCGTACGCAGCTTGCGAACAGTACTTGATAGCACGCCACACACGTACTAGAGTCTGGTAACATGTGAGGTCGGGGAAAAGAACATTCTTCTGAGGGACAATTCCAAGCGTGCCACGTGGAGGACGCTTGACACCACCTTCGAAGGTGATCGAACCCGAGCTTCGCCCTATGAGGTTTGCAATGATAGAAAGTGACGTAGACTGAATTCCAGCACTGGACTTGTTATTAGAGCAAGCGGCCGACTCTTTACCAATATGGACTCACCCGTTAGAACCCAGTAAGACGAATATACCAGACTTGGGAATGTCCATTGAAAGATCAGACACCGCAGTGACGGGTCCCTTCTCACGACTGAACATGGAGGGAGTAAAGGTCTTGCGAAGGTTCTTGATGGAGATCGCCATCCCGCTCGGGTGCGGAGGAAGTGCCTCCTGCTTCCTCCTGCGGAAACACAACCAACCACCACTCGAAGGCTCCCTTGCATCGTAGAGACGTCTCTCGAGTAGCACTCCAAGATAAGGCCACAAAAATATATCAACCTAGAATTTCATGAAAAAAAATTCTGGAAAAGACAAGACAGCGCTTACGATAGAGGCAATCAAGATTGGAAGAAGTGTAAGGTGGTCATCTGGATCCGGCTTGAGAAGATTGATTGGATTTGGTGATTCTCGTAGCCGCATATCGCACGGATGGCAAATACGTAGTACCCGGGAGGGAAGATAAGGGTAAATATCGTAGCCGCTACGGTGCCAGCACGAGAGAACACCAGCGCAAGAATCGCAAACACGATGGCTAAGAATGTTGACACAACGGCAGCAAGTTGGGGACTTTTCCCGAAAGGAGCAGCCACAAAGAAGGACCGGCTAGCAAGTGAGAAACCAAATAGGAGATGGACCGCGAGAACTAGATCACCATTGGTTGCTGTGAACATTCAGTAGTGCCATATCAATGCCACGGCAATCCAGGCTGGCAGATATGCCAGGGATATGCTAAGGTGCCATGATCTGTAAACGTAAATGAGGCAGGAAAAAAACGACTTTGGAAAGACAAGCCTACACTATCCGAGCTGAGTCGAGAAGTCCCATCGCCTTCATACGACTAGTCAGCAGATTAGCTCGCTCGCCAGTAAAAGCTCCAGGGAGTTGGTCTGAGATGCCAATATAGCAAATGAAGCTACCGCACAGGTAAGCGCTGGACGAATACTCGTGTGGTAAATACGTACAGGGCGATGACGAGCAGATTCCTAATGCCCCGAATGTAGCCTAGAAAGGATATGAACAACGCATATAGTCACGTTGTAACTCGAATACCCACTCAATCTCATGTCCGTTGACTGTTGCTCGTTGGTCTCTTGCGAGTATGGTCACTCCAACGGAGTTGGAATCGACTGTCCTGCTCTGAGAGAGATAAATGCCTAGAACGATTATGTCAATACTGAGAAGCCTATGACGTGCACCCCGAGCTACCTCATCTATAGCTAATTGGAATGGCAAAATACGAGTCTCGAAATCACTCGTGTGACTGTAGACGTTGACGTATACGAGACCACCTTGGCACTTGTTCTATAATTGATGGGAGACGGATGGGTGGATGAAATAGGCAGGTGATTAAATGCAATACCGGCGTAACACTCGGAGACCAAATCAAAGTTCTCTGGACATTGGGAAGGAATGTCGGCGGGGCTGGCGACCTGTTTGATGGCGCTCGGTTGGTATTTGTTGAAATTGCTGGTTATATGCGCCATTATGGCGCTCGCCGACGGATTCCCAGTGCCATTCGTTCCATCGGCCCATACGAGATACAGAGACCCGTCAAATTGCGTAGTGAAGTTTTGGATGGGGACGGGGGTACCCAGGCCATACTGCAACGGATTCAAAAAACGATGCGTTGAAGGGGACCGCACACACGTTATTGGAC